>QWTY01032102.1:0-26716 GCA_008033365.1 Pseudorectes ferrugineus | reverse complement strand
GGCTCCGAGCGGGAAGTACCGTAGGAAAAAGTGACCCAGGCTCCCAAGGACGGGTTTTTCCTCTAAAAGGGAAAAAAACACCACCACCACAAAAACACCAAAAAGAAGAAAAAAAACCAAAAACAAACAAACAAGAAAATAACCAAACCAAACAAGGAAACCCCCCTTCCCCCCCCAAAATACAAAACAAACCCGAAGCCAAACACAAACTCTAAACAAGATGAGAAGACAGGCTGCGGGGTTTAGAACTGCTCCCTACTTACAGGGACCAATACCGAGAGAAAGGCCCCGTCCGTGGTGCGGGGGAAAGGCTGAGTGAAGATGCGAGACGAGAAATGCTTTTACACCGTGCTCAGGGCTTGTTTCGTCTCAAATCCCTTTTCTGCAGCAAAAGGGTTTACAGGATCTACGGGAAGAGGGTCAGTCGGATCAGGCAAGCACTGCTGGTGCACCAGCCTGTCTAGCTGGGAACTCTGATGTAATTAATGTTGTGTTGCTGCTTTTTCTAAAATTGTAGTACCTGCTGTTTTTAAAACGAGTATAACAGCTCTTTTCCACTTAACATATATAACACTAGAAAACAGCACGCACACAGTTTCAAACAAGATGGTTCAGTATTTCATGTTTACTTTGTTTTTAGATTTGAAAGTTTAAAAAGTTATACAGTTAGAAACAAGCATTTTTGCCATTCAGCTTTGTCAAAAGAAATTAACAGGAAGTAGGCACATCTTTGTTAAAGAACAGGACTTCATATCTTACAATGGTAATCAACTGGTAAAATAAAATTTAGCTCAAAGTTTGTATTAAACACTCATATCAAGACAAACATGAAAGGATTTTTGTTTTCATATTGCACCACCAAGATGAATTTTTATCCATTACCTAGTGAGTTATATTGCACATGGACAGCCCAGGTTCATCCATGTTACTGGAAAAATTACAATACAAAGACAAGTTAACTGATTGTACTCCAACAGGAGTAAGTTTGGGAATACAGAGTAACACACTTTACCAGTTTGTGTATCTGCATAAGCTGCCTTACAACTCTGGCAGCTCTCTTAGTGAAGTTTCATTTCACAGCCTATTGGCAGTTTCTAGTGCAATGCTAACGAAAGGTCTGCAAGATCAGTAGGAACACGTGAAGAAAGCAATTTCAACAGCAAGATCTACAAAGCATAGGAAAGTCACACAACAGGCAACTGGGTTCAACTTGGTTGTTAGTGCCCCTTTCAACCCCTCCCACTCCCTATAAAAATCTCAGTTCAATCAGAAAACCTTTGGCCATCAAAATTGATCTACCATAAAAATGCACTTTATTTAAAACTACATATATTGTACACTTCTGCCAGAAACTTGCTTTAACCTCCGGATACCAAAACTAAGGACAAACCAGGGTTGTCTTAATGCACAAGAGGGCCAAAAAGGTATATAAAAATTAAAAACTATTTTGCATCTTCACACCTTGCATGTGTCGTCAGCATTACAAGGAGCAGATAGCATTTATAAATAGTTTCATATATGCAAGTGATCCCAAACCAATTCCAGATGAGGAATTACTACAATTTAAAAACCTGTGCGTTTGTAGTGTTTATACAAGTGCAATACTTAATAATTCCAAAATAAAGAGTAACAAAAATGAACACATTGATTTATTCAGTACATCAGAACCAATTCTTACAAGACTAAAGACAGGACTTTTTTGTAGGATTTGCAGCTGGTCCCTCACGTTGGCATTTTATAGTTTTGGGTTTAAACTTCCGATACTAACTTCCACTTTGGAAAATCTTCCATTTTAAGATACAGTGATAAAGCCAATGTCCCTACAGGGACCATCTGTGACACTTGAGGATAAACAAATTAAGGTTTAACTTGTACCTATCTACTGGACAGACCTCACCATCACCCAGTTCAGAACACAGTTACAGCAGTTCTGGGGCTTAAAAATAGCTTTATGTTTCTTCAGATTCTGTGCCTGTGAATTTCTGGACTGAAGCCAGCTGGCCAGGATTTAAACTGTTCTTATATCTGTAGCTAGCAGTTTCTCATGGATAAAATCTCAGCCATTGGCAAGAATTTCCATGCACATGAAGAGTCCAGGTTTCACTGTTCATAGTAATGCCTGGATTTCCAGCCTCTTCCTGGGAGAGCAACCTTTGAAACTATGTAGGTCATGAGGATTATTTTGAAGTAAACATTAAGTCTTGAATGCAAAACTAAATATTTTATGACTGTTTATATCTACTAAGTGCTAGATGAGAACGGAACCATGGCTAATTATATCCAATTTAAAAGAAACTAAAGGTTTTCGTGCAAGTACTACCTGTGATTTTAACATATAAAGTTCAATTTTTCTTCCGGAATGCTGCAAAAACCATAAATGCAGAAGGATTTTTATTATGGGTAATTGCAATCTACTCTTGAAAACCTTTTGAAAGTTAGCATTCAAGTTGTCATGATCAGTTTCCAATGCTCAACTGAAAAGTTAAGACTGTTTAATTCAGTTACATTAAATAGTGAAGTTTTCTATAAAGGTGGCCTGGGAAAAACTAGAAACCTATATAAGAAGTTTTTACTTCATACTGAATACTATATAGTATATCCTAAGTTAAAGTGATAACCAGCTGTATCAAAGTATTAACATATGTGTTAAAAAACTTTCCATTTCAGATTCTGGAATAGCATGGAACAGGCCTCAGGCTGTGCTCTTAACTACAGGGACATGTTTATAAGGAAAAGGATTCTCAGCCTGCAGTAGCAGTGGGGAGATGCTGTGCTACTACCACACTAAGATAACATGCACAGATGAAGAGCTTCCTCACAGCAACATTGCTTCTCCACAAAGCAACATTTTGGTTTAGCTCATGGGATGCCATGTCTCCTCAGCATTAAGTCCCCTGCCATTGTTATGGACTCAATCGTTCCACTCACTGCCCACAGAATTTTCACCCTCAGTTCATTACAGAGCACCTACACGCATTTCCACCTGGTTGGATTTGCATGCATTTAATAACATTTTTTGTTAAAAGTAGTACATTGTAATGCATCAAAGTATTCTTTATTATTTTCTGTCAAATAAGGGGGAAGAAACATAGCAGTTTTAACACATTACTGTTAAGAGATGTTGATAGTTCTGAGTCACAACTGTAGAGGGTGACCAACAAGTCATACTGATATCACTGAACTAGTACGTGTATGTTAACTTACAGTGCATCAGATATATGTATAACCAGAGAAAAAAACAAGGAGGTCCATCTAGCTTAAATGTTATAGGCAGCCTATTTTGCACTCAAGGTAAAAGGTTACAAACATTACCCAAAGGGCATGTTATTTCCTGTACCTGTGTTATGCTATTGGACAGCAGGCAATCAGAATTCACTCCAGCTTCAAAATAATATATAGTAACTGCCCATAATAATTTTAATCCCCGTGCAAATTGCATTCTGTGGCTAGCTTTTTCAGCGCCTTAGTTAATTTAACTTGATTATAATTGGAAGCATCTGACTATGATTTAGGCATGCTTATTGCTATAAAAGAAATAAGCCCATCTTCAAAATTATTGTGCAAGTATTTTAATAAGATTTGCACACATCTCAAAAAATTCTATTGTATGACTCCCTGGTCTTGGAGTTACATCAGCTGTGGAAGAGTCAAGCGAAGAGTTCACTGATGAGGTAAGGGATGTATCTGCAGATTTTCCTTGAGCATCAGCATCTGAATCTTTTTGACAAGATCTATAGTTGCTCACAGAACCTGATCTCTGTGGAGTTGCAGTCCCAGACTTCGCCTCAGTGATTTCATCTGGGGACAAGGGAAGAGAGGAGGAAAATTGGGTATTAGTATCAAATCAGTTCTAGGAAGAGCAAGTATCTTCCCCTTCTCACACGTCTTAATCTTGTCTTTAAAATCTTGATTAATAAATAAACAGCTTTTGCAAACTGTATTTGATACAAAATAAAAGCTTATATACATAGTAGCACAAAAGCAAATGTTCTTATGCTAATTCTTTCTGTACTCTGAACTGTACTCCAGAACTATTTATATCTTGTTCAGACCAATACTAATTGTATTTTTCATGAACTGATTTCAGCAGCTAATTGTTCAATTTAGGCTACTCAAAACGAAAACAGGTCAGCATCATAAGATTAAGTTGAATAGCAGTTTGTAGATGTTTTTTCTAGCATCTAGTTTTATTCTGGTTTTGTTCTCTTTCTCTTTTATACATTTTTATTATTTCTATTTTTTATGATAATTCAGTAGCACATTATAATTGTTAGCATCTGCATTAATTTATTCTTCTCTTTTGAAAGTTTTTCAGTATAGAATGTTGTACACTTGGGCTGCAGCAACTTATGTTTACCCTCAGTATGAGGAGAAAAGTTTCATCTTAATAGTAGTGTTCTGCTGAAGCATCTCTACTCTTATTTTAAATACTGAACATTAACTTGGCTCTAAGCTCACTCACAAAGTTATTTCAGGACAAATGAGTGAAAAGGCAATCTCTCCTTTTTACACAAAGCTACTTTAAATTACAAATTGTTAAGAGGAACAGAGAACAGTTAACCATGGTGGAAAGAAGGAATGTCAAATCAGTTTAACTGTTGGAAGAGATACGACAAATCTGTGTCCTTGTGTTGTATTTCCTCAAAAGTGGAAACCAGGATTGTAGCAGGCTGCCCTCCCCCAGCTGCATGGCTCTAAGCAGTCAAAAAAAAAAAAAAATTCCTTTTTTCTGTGCAATGTTTTCCTAGGCATGCCATCTACACCACTGGCTGTAAGTAATTTTCCTTTAGTCTACTATGCCCATAAACAAGCATTGTGCTCAGTCTCTATTAGCTCCTCTGTTCACTTCATCTAACCAGACTTTGTATACTCTGTTACTGTCACTCCATAAAACATATTTTTCTACAGGTTAAACTAAATGCTTTCAAGACTTTAGTTACTTCAAGCATACAATTCCTACCTCAAATTTTGGGTACTGCTAGAACTGATGGGTTAACTTTGCCTTGCAGCTGGTATCTCAGTGCAATGAGGAAGAAAATTGGAAGGGCAAAAGTGAGAAAACTCATGGGCAGAAATAAACAGTTTTAAGTAATGGGGGGAGAGGTGATGCAAAGGCAACCACTCACTATCTCCAAAGCAGGCTGATGCCCAGCCAGTCTCAAGGTTACCTTCCCCAAAACCCCTTTCTTTGCTAGGCATAACATAATACAGCATTGAATGTCCCTTTGTTCAATCTGGCTCAGCTCTGCAGAGCTGTTGTTCCCCTCCCAACACGTCAGTGTGGAAAAAGAAAGTCTGGATACTATGCCAGTGCTGCTCAGCAACACTCGTGTGTTATCAATACTGCTTTAGTCACAGATCCAAAACAGCACCGTGCAGGCTGCTATGAAGAAAATTAACTCCATCTCAGTCAGACCCAGTACAGGAAGGTACAGTCCAAGTCAAATTTAAATGCCTAGATGTCAAGCTTTATCTTCACTAGAAAACACTCTTCGCATGCTTAGTTCAGATCTAAATTAATGTTTAAATTTGGGGTGAGGCTCCAAAGGCAGCTTAAGTTGATCCCAATCTCACCTCCAACAGTCCTGTCCCCTTTTCCATTACTGGTATTAGTTCTGATGCAGACACAAACTGGAGCTCTTCAGGAGCTGATATAGCTTAAAAGCAGTTATTTAAGGGATGCAGCAGCTAAACTTCTATCACAGGAATACTAGTGCAGGAAGGAATAAGGAAACACTGATACAGATTAGATTAGCTTAAAATAAAAAAGGGCAACACTTACTTCACTTCTAAGTAAGTAAATAAAGACATGTTTGCAAATAGAATGGTTTCCCATAGAACTCAATTAACTTAAGGAACTCTTCACATACCATCAATACTACGGAAGTCCAGTAAGTATGTTCTGCTGTCCACCTGGTACAACTGGAGACTCATTTTGGAATATGCACTTGTTACTGGATTCTTCCTCCGAACACGCAGATAATATGGATTTACAACCTAGTATGAAAGAGATTTGAGTCAGTTAACCAGAACTGCTTGAATATCACTGCATATTGTTTTTGCCCTTTCAGCTCATTAGAATTTATCAAGTGATTTCAGATTTCATTACCTGTTGGATTTGAGGGTTGTTGGGGGGTTTTTTAGCTGAGAGAAAGTTATTCCTACAGCCCCAATAGAAAACTTTAGCAAGCCTTTTTTTCCTGTCAGCATGTACAGTCTCCCCCAAAACCCTTCTGGCACAGCAAACAGACAGCACAGGCCCATGAGATTAATGCCAGAACATGAAAGCAGTTTCAGACCCCTGGCCTATGTAATTACAAAGCTCAAACCAAAATGCATTGTTGTTTGCTGTAAAGGTACTCTATTTTGTTACCTTCCATTCGTAATCCAATTGTTTAATTGCTCGACAAACTTCAGCCATGATATCATTTGGTCGACTCTGACTCCGTATTCCCAGGTGCCATTTAGCCCGTCTCACACCCTGGTGTTTTGACTTCTGTGGATTCAGCTCATCAAGAGTGTGGCGAGGACGTGGTGCTTCAGCTACTAAGAATGGCACTCGTTCAGGGTGAGGGCGAGACAGATGGTGATCATCCAGAAAAGAATCTGGTGGGCTTGTAGCCAAGTAGAAGTCTTTGGCCTCGTTCATTATTCTTCTGTTATCTATAATGAGGTGATAAGCAACAGCTAGAGGATCCTGATGATTTCGGCTGTACAGACAACTTAGCACTTCCTCTTCAGTGCACTCGAACTTCTCACACACTTCTTTTAAGGCTTCATCATCAATCATGGTAGAGCTGTATGATGGATCTTCAGGAAACAAGTATTTTGGAAGGTCCTGCTTAAACCATTCATGTTCCCTAGATTTAGAAATAAAAAAATTCTGAGTATATGTAAGTAAAGAAAACATTTTTAACAGGAAATTCTTTTAAAATATAAAATTAATTTTAGTCTGTGCAGGAAGAAGAGTCACAGTTGCCAGTCCAAGACCGCTTGTAGCACAGACGATAAAACAGTACATAAAGTAATCGCTGCCCGCACAAGATTTTATTAGACATTTTGCAGGAAATTGAAAAAAATGCTTTTTGCTATCTCACAAATCACTTATGGATAGGAATCAGGTGGTTACTTTCTCATTTATGATTTCATTCCCTTCCTCCTCCTATTCTCATGACTGTTCTGCTGCAGAAAGATTCTCCCTTCCCTCTCCCGTTCCCTCCTAGAAGCTGCTTCATTCCTGACCAGATGAGATGACTTTTGCTTTGGTTGTTTATTTTCAGTTACAGGAACAAGTGATATAATTGAAAGCTGAGTTTCTGGCTTTGCCAAAGTGTCTGTTGGTATGTTTTCAGACCCAGAAATTCCCTCTTCTCCTTGACGATGCTGATCAGTATTGAGAGGTGTTCAACAGGAGCAAGCTAGGTCCCAGCACAGTGTAATAAGCTGGGCCTCTTTGGGATAGCAAGGGCATCTTTCTTACAAACATTCTATCACTTCATGATAGAATGCCATTTCTATCATGTCCTACCTGCCCATTTTCTCCCACATGCCTTGCCACCCGTAAGCACACTGCTGTGACGCCTGGGAGGTATTCCAAAATATCTTGTTAACCTTCCAAAAAGCCTAAACTATACTCCCGAGAAACACCAGTAGAAATATTTTGACTGCCCAAGGACGGTCAAGATACTGAAGTTATGGCAATGAGGGAGAAAACATCATAGAAGAATGTAGTGAAAGTGCCATTCCGTATTTGCCCCACAGAAAAAAATAATCTTGGACAAAGATGTTCAATTGTTAATTGTCTCCCTGAGATGGTACCCAGAGGACAGTAACAGCTTCAGTATGGAGCCCAAATAGCAGATTAAGCTCAAGGCCAATGTTCTAATACAAAAAAAAAAAAAAAAAAAAATCACTAAGCACTACAAAGCACAGCAAATTGCAAAAAATAACCCAAATCTTCAACATGTACAGCAAAAAATGGAACATGGAAGAGATCAGAAAAATCAATACTGAGAACAGAAAAATCAATATTCTGACCAACAACCCTTATACAATTTGTAATTATTTTATCTAATATGCTCTGTTCAAATCTGTTATTATCTCAACACCTTCAAGCCCCACACTGGGTATCAAACAGAACTGCTATGGTTTAACCCCAGCGAGCAATTAAGCACCACACAGCCACTAGCTCAGTCCTCTCCAGTGGGATGAGGGGCAGAATCAGAAGAGTAGAAGTGCAAAAAACTTGTGGGTTGAGATAAAAACAGTGTAATAATTAGAAATTTCTTTTAAAAAATACTAAGGAAAAAAAATCCAAAACCACAAAGAGAGGTGACAAGGAAACCCAAGAAAGACAAGTAATGCAAATAAAAACAATTGCTCATCACCAACTGACTGATGACCAGCAGACCACCCACATCAGCCTTCCTCCAGTTTTTATTGCAGAGTATGACCCCATATGGTATGGCATATGCCTGTGGTCAGCTGGGGTCAGCTGGCACAGCAGTGTCCCCTCACAATTCCTTGTGCACCCCCAGCCTGCTCTGTTCAGACAGTGTAAGGAGCAGAAAAGACTTTGGCTCTGTGCAAGCCCTGCTCAGCAGTAACTACAACATCCCCTTGTTATCAAGACTATTTTCAGTACAAATCCAAAACACAGTTACTGTGAAAAAATTCAACTCAATTCCAGCCCAAACCAGCACAGTGCACTAAGCTCTACTCAGTGTGATCGTGAGAACATTGTGCCTCAGCACAAATGTGCTGAGCAAAATATAGTTTAATCAGAAAAACCAGGTAATTTGGAAGCAGAAAAATGTTTTCCTATACCACTACAAGGCTCAGTTGTAGCTGGGATGACAGAATCCAGAGGAATATTTTGTTACTGTTCATGGCACCAGGCCTTTCCCCTTGCATGCATATATACACAACCCCTAGAAGAATTCAGGTATTCAACTGAACTCAATTTGTCCTTCAAACTGTGAGGTGACATGTCACATGGCTAATAGGACAGAATTGTTTTGGAATCAAATCCATCCATGTTCTGTAACCAACACAACTGAGGTAAGTTAAGTTCCCATCCACTCAAGTCTTACAACACTTAGTTTTTCCAGTGCTCTGGTCTCTGCAAGGAAGTACTTCCCATTGTAATAAAGTAGTAAGAGATAAGTGTGCCATGTTTTTTGTTCCACTGAGAAAACATGAACATCACTGATTTCCTAACTTCCAACCCTAAAAGAAGCATCATTTTCACTATGGTAGTACAGCAACATTCTTTCCTTAGAGCTTCTTGCAAAGAAAATTAAGCCGTTGCATACAGTTCTCTCAGCTACCTTTTTTTAAATTTGATCCAGTGCACATCCGTCAACACAATCAACTTCTCCAGAATCTTCTCTTCAAATCTAGAGCACATGATGCTTCTCTTTATCTACAAACTCTAACTTATCAGTACTTGGTGAAGTAATTACTGTTCCTACACAAATTCATGCCAGTGTTTTGAAGCTAGAAATTGCTGTCTGACATGTGGAATATTCAGAGGCTTAACAAATGACTTTTCAGAGCCTGAAGAAATACAAATAAAAGCAGTGGTTATCAGATTAAATAGCTTCCTCAGACATTTACAGCAAAGAGCACTGGTTCCTAACAGCAAAGATAATTTTTTTCCCTCAGAGAAGTCTATATAGTGTAATTTTTGCAAGCCATTATGCAAGTAAACAGCTTTGCTAATGCAGTCTTATGCCTAAAGCATCTCAGAATTTCCATATGTAATATAAATAATTTGTTTTACTATGATCTTCAATAGATACTTCATTGTCCACTGGAGATCAGCACTATCAGAGCTAAAACCAAGCCATTAGAAGCTGAATTTTTCATCTCAGTCAAGAAAACATGGACAAGCTGTATAATTTCTTTGTTCTGCATATTTGCACTATTGTAATTCCAGCATCTTGTGATCAGACATCAGATGGTGTTTTACCTAATGTCTCTGATTGTTGCTCTCTTCATTGGATCCACTTGCAGCATGTGCTTCAAAAGACTAATAACAGATGGATTCAGGTACTGAGGGGTATAAAATATACCATCACATATCTTCTTAAAAAGGGTTGGCACGTGATCATCATCAAATGGAAGCGTTCCGCATAACAAAGCATAGAGAATAACCCCACTGCTCCATATATCTACTTCTGGACCTGCATATAACCTGTGAAAAAATTAACTATTAGTGATTTGTGTTTAATACATTTAAATATTTTTTTCTCTCATTTTCCCATTGCAGCACAGTAATTAAAAGCATGTCAATTTGGGACAACTGATTTGCAAGCACTATATACCATTTCAGTTCTATGCCATGCCTCCCTTGCACTTCAGTACTCTTCCCTTTCTAATATATAACAGGGCACAAGTACAGAGTTTTTCCTCTCTAATGTGTAACAATAATCTGCAGTGCAATTTCATACAGTGGCAAACTGAAAGAAACATGCATCTACTACTAAGAAAACCCATGTTATATATCGTTATCAAGGTTTCAGAGGAACCTATGCCAAGTCAGCTATCCCCCAAATTGTGGCTGAAAAGTTTAAGACAAGTCCATGTAACAGAATGTGTCACATATTCTGTGCCACTGCCTGAGTAAAACAGACATCTGGCCTCCAAACAAAAAGAGGCAATATTAGGGTAGTTAGCTGAAAGCAGATTTGACAATCATAGTTTACAAAAAGGGAAGTTACCTCCAGACTGAGTATGTACTCTGCAGCAGATATTTCACTGCTACTCAACTTCACAGCAGACTTTGCCTGTAACTCTGCACCTCTCCTTCCAAGATCTGAGCTGCACATGACTCATGTACATAGATTAAAGCAAGTCAGGCAGAGTGTACACAATGGATTTGGGGCATTAGACATCACCTCTACCTTACAGGAACTATTCAAAGCTAGTTCACAGAAGCTTTAAACACTCATGAAAAAAATATCAATACAACTAACAGCCCTCAGTTTCTCAGCATCAAGCTTGTCAACTGAACTAGTTTCGTAGCCTTTAGAATCAAGCAGCAAAATGACTGAAGTACATGCACACATGTATCCAATATAAAAGAAACTACCTTCCAGAAATTACTTCTGGTGCAGCATAGTTAGGGGAACCACAGCTTGTTCTTAAAAATTCTCCATCTGACATCATATTTGATAGACCTGAAAGTGTATAAGAGTAACTACTAAAAATTCAGGGAGCAAAATGATTTCACACTGCATATACCACCTAGAACAAACCACTAGTGATTCAAATTAGAAAATTAACAAGTATATTCCAGTTAAGAAATAACATTGTTTGGAATTATGGAATTTTTACATGAGCATGCCACATAATCCTCCATTTATTTTACCAGAAATCTGAGTAATATCAATCCATTACTGCCCATAGCCTAGAGATATTTGAGAACATATCCATTCCTAGATCAGAACAGTTAAATTTGTATGACACAGGCATGACAGAGAACAAAGTTGCTCTAAGGGAGAAGAAGCAGTACAGCAAGATAGGATTTTGGTCATTAACAAGAAAGTTAAAACCTCATTTGCTTCTAAAATGCCAAAGTGGAAAATGCTACCACAGAATTTCCTAAAATTCTGTTAGAGGTTTCACAGAACAAAGGAGTAAATACGACTTTACCACAGTTTACACCCCTACACTAATGCACCTGGTTCCTGCATCACTGCAGTTCAGTAGTTTGGTTTTCAGATACTCTGTAAGCAACAGAAGTGTGCTTTAGAACCAGGCCACCTGCATTCCCAGCACTCGGTATAGTCTAACAGCTGTAGCAAACACCTTCTAGTTTCCTCAGTGGAGGCTGCATGATCAAGACTACCATAAGCCAAAGCATTCAGTCTCCAAGAATGAATTATGCCCTTTCACCGGACAGCAGGGAATGTGGAGAGGAAAGAGTACAGCTTGGCTAGCTTTCATATTCTAACACACAAGCTCTTTTATTAAGCTCTTGTTTAATACACCAGTCATGATTAACTGAGTGCTACAGTTTTGCTGACACTAAGTTACAGGAAGATATTTTTGTAAGTTACTGTACTTCATTTCTTCACCATGTGAGCTATTTCACCCAAAGCATTTTCTACACAAGAAACCAGTATGATTCACAGGGCCCACACAGTTGAACACCATACTTTTAAAACATACTTGGAATACTCAGCATTACCCAACACCTTTCACTGGAGACTTAGAAGAGCAGGTATTCTCCACTATGTCTGCAAGAGATCTATCATGACACAGCAGTATGGATACCTTACTATGCTTATGTGGTGAGGTTTTCCTGACTCATATGATTCCAAGAACTAGCTGCAAGGCTTCTCTGCAGCTGTGTCACAAACAGCTAGCATAAACAAATCTTCACATCTTCAAAGATTAAATTGAGAGCAATTTAACAGGAGGACTAGTGTGTTTTTCTATAGCACTGTAGCTTCTCAAAGATGATGAATTGCCCCTGCACTGTCCTTCCAAGAGAGCTAAGCATCTACATTTTGCAGATGGTGAAACAGACAAGGAGTGAGTTTGGAAGAAGAAAGGTCAGAAACCAAGTCTACTTAGCATTTTAGAGAAAATATTGTTAAGTGACACCAAACTAATCAGTTCACAATTTTGGCCAGTCACAGAAAATACTTCAAAAGAAAGCTTGAGAGGAAAACAAGTTCAATAAATGTGCAAGAACATTATTTTGCTTTACATATATATTCTTCATGTTCTTCTGTTATATCACACCACCAGGATATTAAAGTATATATATTTTATTTAATACTTCCTATTGTTATTAACAGGATCTAACACCAGAAATGCAATCAGATATTGAAAAAAAACAATACTTACCGAAGTCAGCTATCTTGGCATTCATGTGTGCATCAAGCAGCACATTTTCAGGCTTCAGATCTCTGTGTACTACCATGTGCCTGTGACAGTAATCCACACCAGAAAGGATTTGCTGAAACAGACGTCTACTTTCCTTCTCATCAAGCTAAAACAGACAAAGATTTCAAATAATTAAGAGACAGTGGCAGTTAACTTGTTTTCCATTTTTACTAGCTAGAGGAAATTTTCCCATGACCTAAACTTATCAATTATACCTACCATTTGATACTTTATACAGCAGATTATCAAAACTTGTAGCAAGAAGCTTCGTATCTTACATAATTTTGTTTGTACTACAGTTCTAAAATGACTAAAACAAAACATACCCACTTACTCAGAACGTCACTGAAATTTCTTAATCACACTTTTGAAATTGGGTTTGGCAGATGTTACATATGCGCCAGCCAGAAGCATTAGCACTCAAACATTTAACTTTGTCTAATTGGAATATCAACAAACTTTGATGTTTAAGCACAGCGCAAGATTTTAACTGGCAAAAGCTGCTGAAATGGAGCACAGAAATTATACATTTCAGATGCTATTTATGCTATCAGCAGCTAGTCCCAAACAGCAGACTTAGCTGGGCATTTCCTACAAAGACCCCTAATCCACATCAGTTTGTCCCAGCAACTAAGTATCCTATATATCTAAATGGTCTGTTAAAAGTAACTTCAGTTCTTTCACAGAAGCTGTTCTAAGAGTAGAAGACAGTAATAAGGGCACTATGGTAGCTTTCCAATAATGGGATATACTGAACAAACAGTTTTCAGCTACTCCAACTGGGTACATATCCATCTGGTTTATTCCCAGACATTGTAAATTAACAGATTAGTAGAGAGTAAAAATGCTATGACAAAGTCACATAAAGATTTGAAATGTGTTAACATATAATTATTTGTACTTTCAGAAAAAAGCACAGTCATAAAATATATATTAATGTATAGCAGCAAAATTACAACCAAATACAAGAAAACGCACCTATATTTAACAAGGTGTAACCAATACCCCTTGCTCCCAGCCCCTGATAATGTGGTTATCTTAATTAACTCCAGTTTATGAGGCAAGCAGCCATTCTGTGGCCATGTAAGTCATGTGTTCATGCCCTCTCCCTCATTACCAAGCCCTGGAGGGTCCTGTGAAGCAAGTAGACAAATCAGTGTTCTTCTTCCCCTCCCTACCAGCCTCAAGATTCCTGGGTGCCAGGCTGATTATCTGCTTCCTTGCCACCTTTAGTTCCCAGGCACACAGCCATGGATGACTCTGTCATGGCATATGGAACTGCAGCAGCAGCCAGAGCAGTGTCTCTAACATCAGTTACAAGTCCTAAATGGGAATGAAACCCGTGACTTCTTGGTGGCCACAGACACTTCCACCATCCTCTGTTTCCTATCAGGACTGAGTAACTTGTGTTCTTCCATATAATTTTCAAGGCTAGACTGTGATTGCTACATTGATACAGCAAAATATATATTAAGATTTGACCGGATCTACAGAGGGTCTATGTGAATAGATATCCCAAGTTAGGTTGTGTTAATAAAAATTCTCTACTACACTATTTATAAATTGTACTCCATTGATTCTGCTCATAGAAATCCTGTGACACTCTAATCATAAATCCTGTGCTACACTAAGCATAGTATTCTTTTGAGAAAAAAAAACCCTTTAATTGTATCATTCGGGGATAGCCAAAAAGAACCTGTCTGTCCCCCCGCCATGTAGGGTGACACAGGAATGTTGCAGATGCAGTAAGAGAATGCAAGCCACTGATTTGCAGAGTTGGACTACTTCTTACCCTTCCATTTTTACAGATATAATCAAACAGTTCTCCTCCTGAAACATATTCCATCACCATGAAAATGTCAGTGGGTGTACTGATGACCTGGTACCTGATAAGAGAAGGTATCTATTAGTCTCCACATTCAGTAAAACACTAGTTACATTTAGGTAAAACCGAAGTTGTACAAATAATCAAATAAAAAAATATACTTTAAAATAGTTATCAATCTACAGCTACTGGAATGACAATATTTTGCAGAAGCTTTTTCCTCTCCTTTCACTGTGTGATGCCACCATTGCCAAGAGTAGTAGGAAATTTGTAATCTCTATTCAGTCCTTGTTCTTTCAGAGGTAGAAGTGATTTCTGTAAGACTATTTACAGTGCTGCCTCACCAACAGCTTGGTGCAGTGAAAAAGGACTTCAAAAGGACTTTGCTAGTGTTCCAATAATACACACTTTTCAACATTAAAATGCAAAAAAATTCACTTGCCATAAATAAAAAGGTGTACTTCCAGACTAGGAAAAAATTCCTCTTAATAATAATGAATATTAGCATTTAAGAGTATTGATCTCTTATTATTATATTTTTATTATTCTACTTCAATTAAATTTAAAAAAACCCTAACTTTGAAGCTTTGAAATAACAAGCTTAAGGACAAACTCACAATTTAAGAGATTTTGATTTTTTTCTACATATCCTTACCTAAAAATTGTTTAATTTGTTCCCTTTACAGCAAAAGAAAAAATTCTCCCCATAATTCCCTGAGAAAGAAACTGTCATCTGAAATCTGCTAAACTGTCTTCAGTTTAGCAACACCACAAGCACACATTCCTCTTTCATTCTGGTGCGTCACTTGGTGCACTGACACTTCCTGTTCTGCTCTGGCTATAGGTATGCCCTTCGGACTCATTCAGAGATTAACTGAAAGCACCAGCAATTTTGCTGACAAATCAGCTCAAGAGTCTTCAGAAAACTAACCCACTGAAAAAGTGGGTGAATTGCTCTTACACAAAGTAATTTAGCTTCAGCGTAACAGCTGTTGCTAAATTAAAGGGAGTGCATAGACATGGCACCTACCAGTGGCAAGGGGGGCTTAAGACAAGATTCTACCAATTAAAAAAACACCCACATCATGACTAAGACAGTGGAAGTCACCCACACTCTGGAGGTGAAGGTTATCTTAAGAGGAAATGAGAGTCAAAAGAAAATCAATGTTACTTGTAATTTATCACCACAGACGAGACATGAGGGGTCTACTCTGGGACATAGTTAGAAGTACTCTGAAATCTACTGATGAACTGATATTGATCAACTAAGAGATGTAATCAGGCACATTTTAAAAAACACATTTAGACAAAGGGTAGCCGCTATATTGAAGATTTGTGAAATAGCAACCACATTTATCAAACTGTACATCCTCAATTCAGAAAAATCTTGCAGAGCACCACCTACACTGAAAAAACATCTATCACTGACCAGTACATCACTAAAAACATTTTGAGAAAATACAATAAACTTACTATAGAAATTACCTTTACACTCTTGTTCTTAGTAACTCATTTTCTAAGCAGGAAAAAAAAGATCAAATATAAACAGAAAAATTAAGTAGGCACCAAACCCAGAGATGACTGCTACGAGAAATATCTGTTATGACATTACCTCTTATATATCTGTCCAAAGAACGTCTAAGCAAAGATCTAATGGAAGCTCTCCAGCCTGCAGTGAAGATCAGCTTTGTGAAAACACATTACAGAGGGCACACCTGCATACTTTGAAGCTGGTTACTTTTCCGACAAGATACTGTTTGTAGTAATGCCCTTTAAATGTACCTCAGATCAGTGAGAGCAAAAAGAGATTACTGCCTAAGTAAGTTTGATTACAGTAAGCAAAACTTACAGCTTTATTATATGAGGATGCCTGAAGAGTTTGAGGTTCTGAATCTCCCTGCGGATTTTTCCTACAACATCGAGGCTGCGAATCTTCTGTCGATTGAGGATCTTCACGGCAACTTTATGCCCAGTTAACTCATGTTTTCCAACTGCAAGAAACAAGGAAGTATTTAGTCAGGGCTCTCAATTGCTCAGTTAAGACATTATTTCTCCTTTCTGAATGTAGCCAAGTTAAGACACTAGCATTCCACATATCCCCATTATCTTTTGGGAAGGTTGAAAACCAGATGGTATGGAATTTCTTCAGCCCAACTGCAATTCCTCCCACAATTCTATCATTAGAAGATGTATATATGTAAGAAACACCTTAAACCTAACCCGCAGAAGTCTTGCATCATGACATTTTTTGCAATATTGGTTTTAAAAAAAAAAAACCAAACAAGAAAAGCATATCCCAAACCCTGCCATCCTCGCTAATTAGAGAGAGCATTTTCTCTCCCTGTGTAAGTCACTCCAAGCTTTTGGCTTACTTAGCAGCCCACTCAAACATGTTTTCCTGTATCTCTTCTACTTTATCTGCAAGGATCACTCTTACTGAAGAAATCACTCCTATCCCTCCCTCAAGGAGCCTGTTCCAGCAATTGCTCTGAATTACCAGTATAAGTACCTGAGCAGTTTCCTTATAAAAATGTATCTGTCCTTGCAGCAGTCTGACAGCTCCACAGTCTGTGCAGTTAACACCAGAGCTGTATTCTATTTGAAAAAAAAGGGGAAAATGCTACCAGAAATGCACAAGAAATAGAATAGAAACAATGAAAAACAATGCAAACATGCAACCTAATGCATTCCTAGAAGTGGAAAAGAAACTGAGGACAGTTTCACTGTTCTTTAAACAGAGGAATTAAAAGTGTAAACTATTTCACAGTCAGCTACGCCTCTTAAAGTCCTTAACTTTGCAAGTGCTATTGGGAGTAGTCACAGCAAAATTCATCAGAATACTTTTCTTAAACCCAAAATAGGATCACAGATGGAACACCAAGAAGCTAAGTATCTCTTTTACTAGAAGGCTTCACTATCTGCACGGCTGCTGCATGCAGTGATTATAATAATATCATTCATCTGCCACCGATTCCTGTCTTCTGAAGATAAACCAGATTCTCGAGACACCCCCCTGCATGGTTCATCCTCATCCACATGAATAGATATTTGTAACAGAACTGTGCTGAACACAATACTCAATTGATTTGGGTGCCTACCCTCACTCGAGAATTTAAATAAGCCCTGAGCTTCAAGCTTTGTTTAAATATATCCATGGGAAGCTATGATTAAACAGCAGTGATCCACAAAAACCCTTCTGTGTTCAACAGATAATCTGGATAGAATAAACAAACACCCATCAATCTGTAAATCCCATTCCAGCACAAAAGACCTTTCTGCTGCCTTTTGCCTCTACATCGAACTAAAAACCAATGCAAGTGAGAAGAGGTTCTTAGCACAGAGACGAAGATAATAAGCATCTGAGTGATTATTCTTACAAGAAGACAGCCACCTATAAAATGAAGCAGTCTAAATTCCTGTAGGGAACTAAGCAGTGGATTGCCCAAGACCCCGAACCATCACAGTGCTGCACTGAGATGTTTCTAGCACCTGAAAAAACAGAAGAGCTCCGACTAGGATGAAAAGACATCCCCTCATTCAAAGGGGCCATTACCTAACAATGGCCACAATAAACAAAGTGCTGGGCAGGCATATTTGCACTACTGAGGAATGCAGGACAAAGCTCACATCCATAGCAAGTTCTAGAGAGACCACAAAGCAGTGACAGGTGAGTGCCTAGAAATGTATGAGAATTATTTGCTTTGAACCAGATCTACAATTAAAGTAATCACATTCCCTTTGTTTTCTTCAAATGTGACTGAAGTTTTAAAGGAACCAAACAAATTATATCACCTGTGTTCAAACCCTCGGGACTAAAGAATCATCATAAAAAATAATAAAAATTCAAAAAGCAACTATTCTAACTGAAAAGTATTTACCCATCCATAATGGGAACTGAGGTGATCCAGAAGTATTTGGAAAAAAAAAAAAAAAAACAAAAACTTTAATCAGTAACTTAAAATGTAACATTTGTTTTTGTTAGCAAGAAACATCTCCTTAGAAACCAAGCAAGTATCGGTCAGACACATAAATCTGCATCTTCTTTTGCTGTAGAAAGTACATTTAAGAAGGTGTTTAATACCGTAAGTAACATACATAGTTGACCAAGTCTACAGCTTAGCATATAAAAACACAGTTCTGATATGCACTGGGTTATGAAATATCAATTTAAGCCACTTTGTTTCATTTCTGTTTTGTCAGTCTACCTTAGACTAGAATTTTATTAGCGCTCAGAAAAACATTAGAAAGTAATTCATTAGCTACAATCTATGTTCAATATGCAAGGCACATAAGAAAAGAGCTTTTCAAAACAAATTTTCCATTCAAAGTAATTAAACAGTAACATTTGCAGTTGACTGAAACCAATTCTAGCTGTCACAGACTTCAAGGCTGTGAGCCTCAAGCCTTAATTTTATTCACTGACTGGGAGAAAACAAGATTTTCTGCTTCTTCAACTCTACCAGCTTTGAATAATTTATTGTAATGAAAACATACTGTGGTTCAGTGCAGGTGCAGAAAGATCCCAAAAAGCCTGTTCTCTTGCTTAAGACATTTCAAATTCAATCTCTATTTTCTTCAAGAATTTTTGCCTTCTTTTAATTCAATATGAAATTATAACAAATCTAGCCTTTTAAGATACAAGTTTCCTGGATACAGTTCAAGGTATCTGTTACCAGTAAAACAGCAGATACTAACTGGTAACAGACTGCTGACACTTTTGAATTCAACATTAGGACAGAAGTGAAAGCGTCAGATGATAACATCATGTAGAAACGTAAGCAGCTAGTGTTATCTTTCTGAAAGCTACTTTGCATTACCGCTTGACAGAAATTTTACCTATAATAGAGAACGTACCCTCGTCCTCAACTAGCCATCAGTCCTTCAAAATAATCACTGCAAAAAAATGAAATTAATTTAACAGACCTAGTACATCCCTATATTTCTTTATTTTCTGATAACACCAATTGCCTTCAGGCTTCACTGTGGCTTTGCATAGCACCAAGATTTTCATGACAGTGGCAGAGTCTCAAAGCAGCAGTAACTTATTTTTAACTGTAGACCCGGAAGAACAGTCTCTAACCTTGTTCAACAGCTCTTCAATTGGGAAAAAACTGATTATGAGGCCATGCAGACCAAATATAACATTCTCATGAAATACAGGTATCAGTCGTTAAGCTTGTAGGGGAAAAAAAAGAAGGCTATGAAGAAGGCTATGTCGTATTTAATGAAACTATTCTGCAGAAGGCCAAAAAGCCAATCCAAAGCTCAGAGGAAAGCAGTCTTTAAGAGTCTGAGATAAACAAACGTTTTTATTAACATGTAAAAAAAAACCCCAGACAACAATAGCTCATGCTGTGCAAAGCCATATTGCTGCACAACATCAGATACCATACTGATCAGCACTGTTCATTTCCAGGTGCCTTACTGCTGCCTTGACCCAGACCACCTGGTTTGCAGTCTATACAGACCAGTGTTCCTAACCTAGATCTAGACAGCCGGAACAATTATTGTACATCTAGAGCCTTAAGTAATATCCCTCATATTCTCAGTATGGACCACCGACAGCTTGAGTACTCTTTGTTTTATGAAAGATAACTTAAAAAAAAAAAAAAATCTGGAAATAAAAGTTTGCATCTGGTTTCACCAGAAAACATCAGCAGTGTTTAAAAGAATTTGACAAAAATAGGGATAGATGTTGTACCCTGAATCATGCTGAAGTCTGAATATGAATGTGTCTCATACAATTAGTTTAGATTCAGTATTCTTCCACCTCAGCTTTTCACTTTGGTGGCATTTTAGCTTTGCCCAGATGCTGGCTAGGAACAGCCATCTCTGTGACTGCCCATGTGAGGCACAGTCAGGTGAACCAAGTCCCTCAGAATTAATTCAGAATGGCCCAGCCAGGTGAACAGATAAACTGGACAGAATCACACCAGTGACAGCTACCAGCAGTGTGAATTCATCTGACAGCTACAGCAGGAGACCTTCCACAATTACCAAGTAAAGCACTGATTTTCCAGTTCGATTTTTTCAGGCTGCAACCACCACTGTTAAAATTAAACATTTGCTTTCAAGGAGCCATATGCCTGACCCCCTACATCATATCAGCTCAATGTAAATCCTAATTGAATTTTAAGAAGTGAACATATTTATTACAGTTTTTCACTTTATGTCAATTAATGAAACCATATCACCAGAGAAGGAAATGATGAAAACAGGAAAACAATTGCAGATCTGGTATGAAATGAAGAAAATGTGTGCTCAAGAGGGAAACCCGGTGCATCATAGATAAAGTGTTCTTTATTAAGCACAGCTGAAGCAAGACAAAAGTAACACAGTACATCATATGGGGACAAGAAAAGCAGTAGTGCAACAGTGCTCTCCTAAATTTAGGATCATACTACAGCATCGATGGCATGCCAATCTTACTCTTCTGCAGTGTGCTGGGTAAAAAAACCGCAAAACAAACACATCTTTGATCCCTCCCCTCAACCATGTAGTCCCTCCATGAGGAAAGAGAACCTAATGCCTGCCTGCTGCATTACCTTTTTCTCCCTCTATTCAAGGAAGTTCTAAGTCCCCACAGAAAAGAACAGTACCCCAGCTGACAGCTGCAGGGTCACTGCTCCCAAGTGACTGGGGCTGTCCCTTTATATGCTTGACTTGAAAAAGAGACTCAAAGGGCTCTGCTCTCAAAATATTTTTTACTGCTTTCCTAGAGCAAAACATCATCTTATTTCCCACACATTAGTAATTTCTTCAGAACACATCAATAGTTAAAAGAGCTTGTGCAGAGCACAGACAATGGATTATCTACACTGAAAAAAAAAAAGCTGAGTTTTTTATGCACCTATTAACACAAAAAAAAAAAAACACATAAAGAATGTAGCCTGAGCCTAGGTCTACTCATTTGAGAAAGAATGTTTTTGATTTGCTTGTCCCAATATTTGAAGTTCTCACGAACAAGACGGCAGGAACAGTGTAAACTTACAATGTATAGTCCCTCCACCTGTGGTGAATGGCATAATGGGGAAGCTTAACTTCTATTTTATTTCTACTAGCCTTCAAATAAGCAGTATAGCATCCACAGCCCTACACTGTAAAATTTTTAAAATCTGAGCTGAAAAAAAATTTTGCCAACCACTGGTCAAGCAGATTAAGCATAAAGTTTTTCCGTAACTGCACATCAGCTCTGTTACCAATTAATCCAACAATCCCAGACTCATCTTTTTACGCTTATTTCTGTTTGCAGAGAGAGAAATCTTGCTTTCCTTACAAGGGAATCGAGAGTTCGTACATGAGCATCAAAATGCAATATAAAACAGCTCAAGGATTTAGACTCCGTACTTTCGTTGCACACCCAGTGCTATTCTAAACAAGCGCAGCATTTAGCTTCCAGCGGTTATTTCCGCAAGCTCCGATGAGGAAGCTGTTTCTGCCCCCGCCACTGCTTCCCGCCGCGGGACCGCAAGTCCCACGCCGGCAACTCAGCCCGGGCAAGTCCCGCTCCGAGCGGCGCTCCCAGCGCCGGGGCCCCGCTGACGGGCCGCCAAACGCCCCGCGACCCCGCTCTCGCCGCTCACCCTTGACCTTCCCGAAGGTGCCGACGCCCAGCGTGTCCCCCAGGATGTAATGCCCAATCTTCACCCGCCCGTGCTCGTGCTTCTGTTTATCCGCCACCGCCGCCATCTTGAGGCAAGGGCCGAGCCTGCGCATAGCGCCCGCCCGCGCCGCGCGGGAGCGCCGGCGGGGAGGAGCAACCACAGAGCGCCCGCCCGCACCCGCACCCGGAAGCGAACCGCGCGCTGACCGCCGTCCCGCCCGGCCCCAGGACGAACCATTGCGGCTCTCGGGGGAGGCCGGGCCGGCCCACGGGCGCCCGGGGGGGAGCGAGCCTTGCTGCGCTCCAGAGTGGGGACGTGGAGGCGCCTACGGGGCTGCTTGTTTGGAGTGGCACCGCTGCCTCCCTCATAAAATAGACCTCCGAAGTCTGTATTTCCAATAACCTTGTAAATTAAATTTGTTTTTTGTCATCAGTTCCCCCTCCCAAATCCAGACCCTATTGCGGGAATACGAAGAAAAGTAGGAGTCTCCTAACTCCAGCTACCTTGACCACGTAACCTGCCCTCTGGCTCGTCTTGCCAGCCATTCACGCCGCTCACTCACATTGCATTTAAGGCAGTAACCTGCCTTCCATTCCATGCATTGGGTATTTTCTACATACCGAAGACCATACTTGTTCTATTGTTGACTATACCTGGATTAATTTTTTTAATCGCATTCCAACCCCCCCTTGAAAGAAACCTATAAACCTGTAGAAAGAGTGACTATTGGATGGGTATTTTCAAATGGAGAGATCATCACTTGAAGAGGAGGGTTATGGGCAACTCCCATGCCTTCCCTTCCTTTCCCCAGTACTCCAGACTAAGTGAATGATTCAGCCTAAAGCAGTTTCTCTTGCCTACCCTACACACAGCTCCTGAATATGTTTGCAAATAGGTAAATATATCAGACAGCAAGAAATGAACAATTTTATTCTAGGAATAATCCTAAATCCAATCCAGAGAGCCTTCAAGAGTACTTATGTTACAGTCATTAATTTAACAGTCGGAAAACAGAAATTCTGGTCTATGGAAAATTTGTATATTTTAAGACATTCCTCTATGCTATTTGCATAAAAAATTTCATAGGGAAGTAACCTTGAGGGGTGTTCCGAACTCAAGGGAGAAATCTTTATACGCTCCCTCTGGAAAGGGAAGGGATGTGTCTGAAATGTGTCCAAACTGAGCTCTTGCAGTATATAAATCGCATATATAAAGTGATTGTCAGACAGATGTTTCCAGGTGAGCTGTGCCAGCTCAGCAGCCTTTAGCTCAGCAGCTTTACTTAAGTTATCAGCACTGTCATTTGTGGGTTCCTTTCTCAGGAACTTTGCCACATCCTCACCAGTGCCAATTTCTGTCAGGAAACATTGTTCTTCACATCCTCAGGATGTTTAACTTTGAATTGTTGAGTCAGGCTGGTCTCAGCATTCAACACCAAAAGGCAGCATGACCCCCCTCCTCCATCCACCTCTTGTAACTTTTGCAAACAGGACAAAGTTTGAGCTGTTTTGCCCTACTTAGTGCATCCTGCTACACTACATTAGTAACATTACACTGCACTGCAATAGAATTGCACAAGTTTTGAAGTGTAATTATAAAAATTATTCGGCCTGATGTTAGATCTTTGGCTCTAAAAATCTTGTATATCACAAGCAGGAAACACACACATACACATCAAAATATACAAACTAGCATAGTCCATGAACTGAGATTTTGGGGAAAAATATTTATTATCAGGCTATCAAATTTCAGGGTGGGATTGGATAGTAATCTAACATCAGGAAAAGAAAAAATGGCAAGGTCTCTTTTGAGTGATGCAAAAAGCATTACTTTAACCTTTTGGCAACATTCTTTGCAGTATGAGGAGAAAATTATGTATTGAATATCACACTGGGAAAAAAATAATGGATTAAGCCATAGCTACCTGAAGAGGGAAAACTTGTATTTGGAATGTCTGTAGAGCTCATTAATAGCTTGATACCAAATGATTAAAAGCTATTTTTGGCTTTAACTCAAGTTGGTGTCCTGATCATGACAACACAATGAGAATTCAAAAAGCTCCACAGGTCTATACTAGAAAATTATATCATTTCATGAATTACTAAGTAATCTCTTAATCTCTTAAATACCAGAGCATTTTAGAAAATGAAAATAAATGAGCTGTTAAAGTCAGATGGGAACTAGACTATAGAAGGCATTCATTACTTTTATATTTCCAGCCAAAACTGAGTATTACCAAAATAGTTTGTCCATTTGTTTAGCAACTTTTATGCTTATATCACTGCATTCAGTTTTACTCAAAGTTCTTTTTCACACCTTGCGCATTAAGCTGCTTACAAAAAAAAAAAGCATACAACCTACAATAGGTAAAGTCTCCCAGGCTGAGTCAAATCAAGCATAATCTAGGCCAAGCCTTATAGTAAAATCACAATGGATTAAGAGATTAATATTTGATGCTTATGTACAATACATATGAATCTACACATCTACTTGAACTTTATTCAGTGTGAAAGGTAATGATAAACACTTTACCATACTAATCAGCAGCACTGCTTCCTCCCTCATCTTTTGCATGTAAGAGTCATATTAGAAGACTGAGCTTTTTTGGCCCACAGTGCAACTTGGAGTAATGTATTGTATGAGGGTGGGGTGCAGGTTGTCCTCTTAGAATAGCTGCAGGAACAAGACATCCCAGAGGAATTACTCCATGAGTCTTTTAAGCTGACTTACTTTCTGATAACCTCTCCATTACATTATTTAACTTGAAAAGCCCATGCAGTGCTTTAAAACCACTTTTTCTGTTTGTTTATTCACACTGGGCATACCTCTACTTTTAAGACAGAATTTTAAAACAAAAAATGAACTAAAAGCTGACTTAAAAATATCTATCAATTATCTCCATAATCTTGAGACAGAAAATTGCTGTTAAATTCCCCTTGTAGAGTTTATTTCTTTTAAACGTAAATTGTTTCTATATTTTCAATAATTTATTCCCATATGTGGGAAGACTCAGGGTATTCTGGTGTAAATAGAACTGCTGTTCTGTGGAAACACCCCCAGCCTGGTGTTACCCCGGGTGTTACAAGTGCCACCTGTGTGGAGCCCCCAGCATGCACGCCCTTTGTGACACACAGGGAGCCAGTGCTATGGTTCAGGGACACAGCAAGGCTTTCCTAACTCATCTGCCCAGACACTGCAACGCCATCAGGCTGCTGTACGGTTCAGGGCCAGCAAGGAGACCAGGAGTAGTAGTGGATCTAATTATTAGACAGTATAAAAAACCAAAGGATTGAAGACAAAAGGAAAAACATTCTCAGCTTTACTAACAATATTAAAGGGGGAATGTTAATTTGGGTTGTTTCTACCAGCTGGTTAAGACTTCCTTGGCATCATTGGTGCAATTTGCAAACAGGCATCCGCTTCTTGCCCTTTTCTCTTTGATTTCTCACTCTACATTACCACTGAATGTACAGCATGTTTCTTCCACAAGCACCAGGTACTATTTCCACTTTCCCTCTCCTCCCCCTAAAAACACATGTTTTGCCCAGCTCCAGGCTTGTATCTCTTCTGCTGTTTCTAGCTTCTAAGTTGAAGACACTGCGGAAATCACAGAATCACAGAATGGTTTGGGTTGGAAGGCAGCTGTAAATATCCTCTAATCCAACTCACCCTGCAATCAGCCAGGACATCTTCAACTAGACCACGCTGCTCAGGGCCCAGTCCAGTCTCTCCTGAAACACTCCCAGGGTTTGGACATCTTACAGCTTCTCTGGGCAACCTGTTCCACTATCTCAGCAGCCTCATTGTAAAATATTTCTAACTTTTACGTAGCCTGAATCTACTTTCCTCCAGTTTAAAACCATTACCCTTTGTCCTATCACTGCAGGCCCTCCTAACAGGTCTGTCCCCATCTTTCTTGCAAGTCTCCTACAAGTATTGAATGGCTTCCTGGAGCCTTCTGCTCTCCAGGCTGGACAATCCCAGCTCTCTTGGTTCATAGGAGAGGTGCTGCAGCCCTCTGATCTTCTCTGTGGCCTTTTTCAGGACGTGGTCCAACAGAACCACATCTTTCCTGTTCTGGGGACGCCAGAGCTGGAGGCAGTGCTCTGGGTGAAGTCTCTCTGTAGCGGAAAGAACAGAGGGGCAGAATCACCTCCCTTGACCTGCTGGCCATGCTGCTCTGGATGCAGCCCTGGATGTGGTTGGCTTTCTGGTTTCCAGGCTGCAAGTGCACATTGCTGGCTCATGTCCAGCTTTTCAAGCACCATTACTCTCAATCCTTCTTCGTAGATGTCCCGGTTTTAGAGACACAATTTTTAGGAGGAGACACTCTGGAATGAGCACCTCCTCCCAACAAAAAGGAGCCTCCCCCTTTCCTCCACCAAAG
>QWTY01032097.1:0-17992 GCA_008033365.1 Pseudorectes ferrugineus | reverse complement strand
ACAGGAATGCTGCTCAGCTGCATAGTTGTGACCATGTCAGATGTGAGGGAAAAGTGTATTTTACTCAACAGTGCTAGTAAGGCTGGAAGGGAGAATTAAAGTATCTTCTCTCATCTATAAGATCTATAAGTAATATTTTCCACTTAACTTTATTCATGGTTTATCTTCCATTTCAGACTTTAAGATGGCATTAGTACAACTTTCTCCTAAAATTGAAAAAAAAAAAAAAAGGCAGGAAAATATGCTCTACTCTAAGTCTTTCTTTTGAATATATTCCTTCCTTAGGAACTGTGCTAATGTAGCATAATTTTCAGGACAAAATGTTAGACAACGTTAGGCAGCCAGCTTCCCAACTCGCTTCCCCTGCTGTGGCACAGATCTCGTTCGTCCCTGTCTTCCAATCTGTTTGTGGGACAATCCTGTGAGCTGGATTGGGGTGCTGTCTGCATTAAAATAAAGCAGAATAGATGATTTGAAATTGTCACCTCCCCAAATACTGCCCTGCCACAAACTGACCGTGCTTCAATGGATATGGGAATCTCACTTGGCCAAACAGTACCAGTAAAGGACAATTCAGGAGAGACCAGCCACATCAAGCTGTTTTATTCTTTATCAGCATCCAGGTAATTTGTATCAAAAGCTGGCTCGATAGCTGGGAGTGTCGGGAAGCCTGTATGCTAATTGCCTTTAAAAATAAATGCATCAGAGCCACTGGGGCATTTCTGTTGTGGTTTTAGATTATTCATATAAATTATGAGGTTATCAAATGCGAATGTGAAATTGTCAGGCATATGCTCAGATATCATCTTCCTAAGCTGTGCAATTACTCAGGGTGTCATCTCAGTCTTCAAGCAACCAGAAACTTCTGTTTCTACATAAAACATCATCAAGGTATTATAAAGCCTTTGGCGATGGAACACAATTAAAATACCTCAAGCAGTGAAACCCATTAATATAAAACAGGCGAAGTTCAACAGAAGTAGTTCGGGTGTGCCTCCTTGACAGTGACAGGAGCACAGAGCCCTTGCAGATTAAATCACCCTGCTGAGAAGCTGGGGTCTCTGCATTGTAATGTCTCCACTACAATGCCCAAGCTGCTACGCTGAGATAATTTGGACACCTCTGTGCCATGCCTCAGTGCCTACAGGCAGCAGTGGTCCTGCTTTTGCAAGTTCAAATCATATCAAGGCAGGATTAGTCCAGCACAATACAAATGTTTATGTTACCAGCTTCATCTGCAGCTGGATTAGACTGTCCTGTTCTCCTCCTGACTCCCTCTGGCCCTGTGGCCGAGCCCTCACAGCCCATCAGTAAGGGCACAATCAGTTCGAGCAGCTTGGATGCAATCTGCCTCTGCTCGGGAACTCAGTGAAGTTATTATGGGGCCAAACCTGCTCCAATGTGTTCTGCAGGACCAACAAAACCAAGGAAACCTCCCCCCAGCCCACAATTAATCATATCCTTTGAGATCAAGAATTCTCTGTCAACACGCTGAGTTACAAAAACAAATTATACAGGCGGTTTCTTAGCATTTGTGCAGTGCTTTCATAGAAAACCTGTAATGTTTTCATCTTTTCAGCATCAAAAAAATGAGATGCACTGCACCACAGCGAATCGAGTTTCCTTGTAGACACTTTGCTAAGCTATCTTCATAGATGGTTTTTGAAAGTAATAGTTGAAATAATTCAGAATAGTCTCATAGAAAAATTATGCGCTGGAAAATTTCACTTCACTGTTACTGCATTTACACTATGTAGAGTTTACATTATGCACATAAAGAAAACATCTGTATTCTCTAATTATAGAAGCTTTAATAAACACCAGCTTTGAACCATGACTTTCTCTCTATCCACACAATCCCAGCAAACACAATTGAGGGACATTTCCCTGTGCCACCTTTCTGATGTCCCACATGGGACTTGACCCCGAACAAGTACCTCTGTGCAGATAAAGGCAGGGTCTGGATACAGTTGTTTTTTAAACTCTGCTGAAGTTGCCAGCTGTGAGGATTTCTGGATGGCAACGTCCCATCACTGGAAAGAGAACAATTTATTTCATGTAAGCATGTACAGAGCTTTCATATGAGAATCACTCTCAGTCATTGCTTGCATGGCCTGTCCTTGAAAGAA
This sequence comes from Pseudorectes ferrugineus, assembly GCA_008033365.1. Classification (NCBI taxonomy): domain Eukaryota; kingdom Metazoa; phylum Chordata; class Aves; order Passeriformes; genus Pseudorectes; species Pseudorectes ferrugineus. The sequence goes on along the minus strand of QWTY01032097.1, from coordinate 15,863 downwards.
TCATCAATTTTCACTGTTTTTACACATCATTACTGAGTTACTCATCTCTCAATTAATGTAATGCGACCTTAAAAAAAGAGTAGACCATGTCTTTTATCCCACTGTCATCCCACCTGATGACACTCTACTTTTCAAGAGGGCAGCAACTCTTCCCACCAGAAGAGTCATTAAAGGGCAGAGCTATCAGTAGTGCAGTCCAGATGTACATCCTACAGTTTTTGCCAGGCAAGTAGAGCTACATATCCTTGTCAAGTGAAATTTTATCTTCTAACTTAGCATTTTGCCTTTCATTTTTTTCTGCTGGGGGCCTGTCTGCTATGGGCAATCCAGTTATTTTTGAAAATGATCAATCTAGCAATAATAATTGTACCCATAAAGCTTCCCTTTGCTAGCCTCTGTCATTAACTGAAAAATATGTTTTTATATGTAAGGGTATGATTCTCTTTACCAGGTACTTTAACGAAATCTACATATAATATGTGTTATGCTTCCATTTCAGAAGTTTTTATGATTTGATCAAGTACTTAGGGTCTCTGGCATGATTTATTGGCTGGTTAAAATTCATAAGTGTCATTTCCTTTATGTGTTTACAGACTTTCTCATTAATATAACCATCACTGTAGATATTACACACCAGATGACACTTGCCAAAATCCTCTTGCCCTCTGTACTGTCACCTGGCATCCTGCAGGCTCCAGACTTGCACCATAGTGAATGCTCTGGAAGCTGCCTCTTCCACCAGGATTCCTTGTGCCCCTGACTGAGGGCTCACATCACAGTAATACCCTGCAAACTGCTTTTTAGTGGTCACTGTACAGGTTTTGGCTCTCTTAAAGTCATCAAGTAATTCCTACCCATCCATTCCTACATAGAAGCTTTTTATTTGCAAAGTGTGAAGATTGACTTGCTAAATAAGTTGTATAATAAACAAATGCTTGAAATAATATGGCAATGATTTGAATGGCTCAAAACTTCTCTCATGATTTGTATGCAATCTATGTGGGAAATGGCATTTACAGCTTCAGTGAAGAAGGTTTCTGTTTCCTCAAAGGCTCTCACTGTTTGTCCCAAAATAAATTCAGGGAAAGAAATTCAGCTTCCAGCATGTTTCTAGAAATCTGCATTTGTTATGCTCCTGTGTTTTCTTTATCATGTACCACTCCTTTACAGAGCCCTTGTCTTGCAGGTTTTCCTTTCAGAGCTGGAGACCAGACTGCCTGCAGCAATGGAATTCCCTGCTTCCTAACCTGAGCAGGGGCAGAGGTAAGGAGAGGAAAAAATGCTTCTGGGTAATCTCTGTGAATTATACATTTTTTTTGGTAAACATTCTGGGTTTGGATTGACTGAAATCTGTTGCTTTGGTTGGAATTTGTTTTGATTGTGTAAACAACAATTATTATAATGCTTGGATTTGTGCAAGTGAATACATATCATTTAAAGTGTGTAGTTTTGATTTTATGCTTGGATGATTTCAATTTGGTAAAAACACTGATTCTTAGCAAGTACAGCAGAGAGTAGAGGATAAAGGACAGGGCGTGAATGCTTTGTTATTGTGTCCTGGATCCTACAGAGAGGGTGATCCCAAGCCCTGAACTGCAGTCAGCTGGACAGGAACTCTTTGGAAATGTGTGATGACCAAACAGATGCCCATGGCAGGGCAGCACTAAATGTCTTAGCTCTGGAGAGCATTAAACACACAAGTATTTACAGGACCTGTGCTCTAGGAGGCCTCAGGCTGGAGGAATGTTTGGTCAAAGTAGCCCCTTCCCAGCTCCTTTCCAGGTGCTGTTCACACAGGCAGGGAGCAAGCGAGCTGTGCATGTGAACCAAATCATTGCTTCACTCACAAGCCAGGCATGCTCCAGCAGACCCACGGAGGTATTACATGCACTGAGAAAATCCATGGTAAATCAGGAGTTGCTGTGTGTACATGGACATACCTCATGAAAGAAGGCACTTAGGGCCTAAGTGGCCCTGTGTTTGCAAAAGCCAGTCCACAGAGGGCCACATGTGAGAGGTATTGGTTACTTTATACTCCTTCCCATATAAAAAGGCAGCTGTGTTGTTGTGCTCCCCAAGGACAGCCGAGTTCTTATGCATTGGAAAAATCAGCTGTGAAATGACTGAGAAAAATTTCGTTGCGTTTCCCAAAGGCAAAAATAGAAGCGTGCTTGTACAGTGTGCTTATAGACTGACTGAATCCAGCACTTTCCAGGCCTTGTTCCTGCTATACAGAACCAGCAGCAGAGTTGCATTTTGACAGGGAATTCTGCTGTTGCAGTGAACACTTCATGTCTTTAAAGAAATGTTTTCTTATGACTAAGTTATTATTGACTAGGTTATGATCAGCTGTATGAAAATACAGATTGTGAAATGTCAGGCAAGGTAGAATACTGTGCTCTCTTCCCCACAAACAGCTCCTGTCACTGTCATCAGCTAAGTAAGGCACACACACACCACAGGGAGGCAAGATTCCTGAGCTAATCTTGAATCTGCAGTTGATGTTCTGCTTGACTTTTTAGAAGCTTCCTCACATCTCCTGGATTCCATAGAACAGAGAGTGATAGCATGTGATAGACTTTGATCTTGCAGACTTAAATCCTTTTTGTTCCGCCAAATCCTTTAATATCTTCTTTGTTTTATGCAGTAAATATACTACCTAGCTTCTTTAAAACCACAGCCAGCTGACTGGTTATACTCCTGTCAGTGTTAGTCACTTGCCTGACTTATAACATGACTTATTACTCTTCTGACTGATGTCCTCTTATGTGCCACTTTACCTGAATTCCTTTTCTGAAATTGCCATTAGTGCTTAGGTAATAAAAGCACAGCATCCTGTACGTACTTCAGTACTTCACATCACTCAAGAATCTACCTGTCAGGATTGTCATTCTTCTTAGTAGCTTTTCTACAGATAAAATTAGCAACATGATAGAGGCTTTTATCAACAATTAGCTTACTGTAGAACATATTTCATATACCAAGAAATGTGCTGTGTGCCATTTTGGAATGGTATTGTGGTTTCATAACATCCTGTCAGCATGTAGGCACTGCAGTGAGAAGCACACGATTCTGACTTTGCTCTGGCTTTGTCCTGGAGTAACTTCATTGCTTCAAAGGGGCAGAAGTGAAATCAGAGTCAGGTGCAGTAGAGTTGCAGAGATGAGCTGGTGGGCAAAGCAGAAACTGTGAGAGACTGGACTATTAATGGTTAATTCCTCAAAACATTCTAGACTTCATTGGGAGCTATAAACATTCTTAAATCTGCAGGTAAATTTTAATTCATTTTCCTTGTCCATAATTGTGTTTGTAGGCCTAAAGCTTTTTGTCTGGCAGAGTTGTTTGGTTCCAAGTGTCCTCTCACCCAGTACCAGGAAAGCAACGAGTAGCACAGTACCAAACACCACTCTGCTGCTTCCATGATGCTGCTGCTGCTCACGTAGCTTTTCCCAAATTAGCTTTTGACTAATTGCTGGGTCCCTCTAAGAAAATAGCTGCTACTGCACAGAACCTAGTGCAGCTGCCAGGGAGTTTGGCCCCACTCCAGCTGAGATCCATGTCACTACACAACTCATACCACCTGACCTACTTAAAGTCAGTTTGGGCAGAGTTACTTAAGCTGCAGTCAAGCCTTTTTGTTTAGGGTAGATGAAGCCTCAGGTCCAAGTGTCTATCACTGCTGTGAAAACCACAATGTTATCCATATGCTCATAAATTTCTATGCAATTATTTGCATGATTTCCTGTCTATAGCATAGCTAGTGTTAAGTCTTAGTTAAAGAGATGATTATACATTGGCAGCTGTAAACAGGTATTAACTCTTTTCAGAAATACAATAGCTTGCTTCCCTAAACATACATTTTGTAAAGAATAGTGATGTTTTATATAGTAAGTTTTTGTGTACTATTCCTCCTTTGTCTTGGCTAATCCATCGCGTTATCCATTTTGGGTGCCCACTCTACACTTCATGGAGTCTTGCAGACCTCATCAGAAGGAACAAATAACACAGCCATGAGGGTTTTGAACATAAAGTCTCCCATAGCTTTTGACATAAGTCTGCTCACATCCTGAGATTCATTCCCTTCCTGCTGTCCCAGAGTCAAAACTTTTGGGTTAGGGATATCAAGGGAACATTCCTGTCTGTTCCTCTTATTATCCATTTATGGACCTGTTGTCCATGATTGTGTGCAGCTGCTTTTTGAGCCTATTGATACTCTTTGTTATCACAAACTCCCCACGGCGAGTCTGGAATGGAAAAAATCAGCTTAAATACCATGCTTACACAGAGATAAGTAAGATTTTTGAACATTTTCTAAAAGGGAATTTCTACCATAAATATATGTCAATACTTTGACTTTTTAGCATAGCAGATATCTGCACAAACCATGAAAAGTAAGAAAAGCAGAGTGATACTTCTCTGTCATAAGACACTGAGACACAAGAAAGGCAGAGGTGGGCCAGATAAAGGTATGGCCAGTCATGGGTTTCATCCAGTCTCACCTCTTTCCAACACTCACCTTGATGCTTAAGGTAGATCATAAGCAGGGGCAACACCTATAATATTTATTTTCCATCACTTTTCCCAAGGTTTCAGTGACTTGGAATTCAAAGATCCAAAAATCTTTGAGTTTAATAGAAACTTGCTGTGTTTTTCCTTCACAAAATTATCTAGTTGCTTTTTGAATCCCTACAGTCTTAGCTTGCAAAGCACTTTGTGACAGCCTGTTCCCTTCACAGGAATTCTGAAGTTCTGATATTTGCATGGAGTTGCTGTGAGCGCCTTGTGTGCATGTGGAGAGCTGCACAGATAAATGCACAGCTATTTTGAGCAACAAATTCAAAGTGTGTTTATGAACTGTGAACAGAAAAGAGGGATTGATTTGTTTTGATTTATTCACTTGAATTTTTTAGTAGTGCTATTGGCATGGACCCACTGCCTGGTTCCTGACTATAATAATGAAACACAAACAAAAGAATGAATGGTGTATGTAGCCAGGGAAGTTATATAAGTTATGGGCTTACATAGTTACATATATATGTGGAATCAAATATCATTTTTATAGTCAGAGCAGCTTGTTTGGGTGGATCCAAAGGTACAGTAGTGCATTAAATTTCTGAAAAACACGGTCCTGGTTCTGCTGGACTCTTGAAAACGTGATGTTTTAAACAAGGTCTGCTTCCTGCTGCAGTCCATGGTATGGCTTATCTAACAAAGCCAGGCCTGAGCCTTCAGCCCCAGCTCTGAACTGGAGCCTGTTGAAAAATCTGGGCTGGTGGAGGAGTGTGGGGAAGGTTTGTAAACAGCTGAAGTGGAGCCTTCTGGGTTTAATGTGTTCCATAACCAGTTCAAACAGGGCAGCAACTGAAAACCCCAGATGTCAGAGTTACACAACAGCTCCTTCAGGAAAGCAGCTTCAAGTTTTCTGTGGGCTTTATAATAAAGAGCACGCATGAAATGTTCACCCACAGATAGTGAAGTGTTTGCTTTGCTAGCAGTACTCACCTACCTTCGACTCTCAGCTCATCCTTTCATAGGGGGAGAGAGGGATCTTCATCCCTAATGCATGTTTTTACATTACCCTTGTGTTATTGTGCGTGGGTTGTGTATAGCAGACTTAATGCAGCAATTTGTAGACCTGCATCAATTTAGTGCCTTTTTTTGTTCTTAAAGATATGCTATATTGAATGAAAGTTTGAGGCTTTTTTTTCCACCTGTGCTAAGGTTGAGTACTTTGAATGAAAGAGGGTTTATTTTGAAACTTACAGGAGTTTGGCATTTTCTATCCGTACCTGTATCTTCATATCCCAGCAGTGCTCAATTATATCTAATCTTTTTTAGCCACCTACCATGGGATGTGAGTAGCTACATCCTACAAGCAACCATTTCTCCCCTCCTCTGAAGGGAGTCAAGACTGCGAGCTCTTGTACTGAAGCTGTTTAAAGAACCTCACATCAGCTACCCTGGTTTTAAACATTCAACATTTCTAAAATTTTCTCATGAAGTTCTGCAAATTTGGTTTTTCTAGTGGTCAGGATTCTTCCACATGGCACTGGTTTTTGGCGGGGTATTCTTTTTTACCATGTTTTGGGGGTATAACAGCACAGCTACTCATTTTGCTGTCTTGCAATGACTGAATTGAAAACCTTCAGTCTTTTTAAGCAGAGGGTTTTTTCATCCTGAGGAATGACTTAAAAGAACCAACACTGACCTGTGTATTCTTATTTGGTTAAGACTGGTGCTTTGGTTTGGTTAAGAACATAAGCCCCAGTGAACTCTCGTTAACTTGGACTCACAGCCTGCCCTCAGTTTAGTTAATTAGCCTCAGTGCAGCCTTCACATACACGGTAAAAACAAGGCTCCAGCTCTGCCACTCCTTCAAATGCAAGCTGCCCTCTCCTCAAATCTCACAGTGCTGGGCCAGCTTAAAAGTGGAGCACTTCTGGTTCTGAACGCTGTAGGACACAGATCTTCACCTGATGTTCTTTGCAAGGCTCTGCTGTACAATCAGAAGTTCTCTTATTATCATGCACAAGATCCTTCATCTTTGATGCTTCCTTAACCCACCTTCAGCCTGGAAGGGTTTGGCACAGTCAGGACTTAGCTGAGCACTGCATCACCTCCCTTGCTTTGTATTTCTCACTGGCTTCTCCTTCCCCCTCTTTGACTCTCTCTGTCATTGATCATCAGCGTACTGATGTGTTCCCATCTGTGCTAAGGACTTTATCCCAGCGTTCTCACGTGACTACAGTGAAAAAGACAAAAGTTACTCGAGGTGTTCCATTCTCATTCTCACACCTCAGTATTTACCTACCTGACCTCTGCCTCACTAAACAAATACTAATGCCAAACTCTAAACAACCTATCCACCAGAAAAAATCTTCTGGTGAGAACTGTCTGTGACTGCTGACTAGTCTCCACTGGAATGCTGGAGGAAGATTTTAATAGGGTTTTTTTTTCCTATCAATGCTTGGTCAGTAAGGCTTGACACAATATTCCTATTAATGAGGTATCTGACTGTTCCAAATCTGTCTGATTTTTTTTCATATTGTACTCAGTGTAATATCCTAAAAAATGAGAGGACACATCAGATGCTGATTTGAATTTATTATCTATTTTTTTATTATAAATGTATTATTTATGGCAGTAGTCTTATCATCTTACCTTATTTTGCCAGACAACATGAAAAATATAAAGAAATACAAGTTCTGTTTCCACAAGTCTGAGGAAACATTTCATTAAATGATGATTTCTTAGGTGATTTTTCACCTTCCATGTTTGATCAGTGGCCTGGATTCAGAGAGGGAAGAGCAGAAGAATCTAAAAGCTGTCCCTAGCTAGCAACAAAACTTGATGTAACAGCACAGGAGAAAAACAAATAGCTGGGGCCTGTTCTTGCAGTGTTTAAGCAGATGAGGAGGGTGCAGTAATTTCTCCAGAGGCTTTCTGAACACTTTGTTGGTGTGTGTTGGTATGAAGCCATTCCCTGGGGTTCCCCACAGGTTACTGGGTCCTAGTCCATGCCCATACATCAAAAGAAGCAACATTACCAGTATGGAACCTTGCTTGGAGATTTCATGGCACAAAGTCAGAAAGAGCCTCTGTAGCCCATTAAAATGCACATTTTTAGTATAATGAAAGGGCTTCCATGTATTGCAGGGTCAAAATCTTGTACTGTGTCATCAACACAATCCTACCTGTTGAACTGAAAATGTCACTCATTTGGGGACTGAATTTGAGTTGAGTTGTCAGTTCTCCAGGGATGATGCAGAGGCTGGGAAGAGTTGCAGGGGGGTGATGCAGTTCCACGTGTTTATTGTCTCAATACATTGGGTGCTTAGAACAAAATCAGCACTTTGTACTTGCAGAGATGAGAAGCTATTCATCAGTCTTTAGCACAGCCCAAAATGTGAGCTTGGGTGAGGAGTACCTAAGTTATCCTAGCTACTACTAGGAAAACCACAAATGCTTTACCTGTTTTCAACAAATTTTAGTTATTCCATCATCTCTGTTTCCTACTTCAAATTTGAGCTAATATACCATAGGTAATAAAATTTAAAAGCAAACTCATTTTTCTTCTTAATAAGATCAATTATTTTTCTGTATAGAGCTGCCTTCTGTGTCCTTGATGAAGGAATGTGAAATTTTTCTTTTGGACAGCTGGGTTTAGCTCAGCACTGTGGTATCCTGATGGTTGCTGCTTTAGCCAGGTAGTCAGACCCCTCTTCTCTGGAGGAGACTCGTGACAGCAGATGATGCTGGTGAAAGCCTAAAAAGACTGAGAAGTGTGATGAATTGTCCATTCTGTTCCCTCCCATACTATGCCTTTTTCCCAGGATTCCTGGTGGGGGAAAGGCTGGAGTGCAGGAAGAAATAGGTTAATGCACTACATTTTATTCAACAGGCTCTGTTGGCAAGGTCCAAACGGTCCCTACATGAAAATTATCCAGATATTCTTGCTCTGACTGAACTGGCAGAATCTCTTTGCTGGAATAGAGATACAAGTAAGGTCTAATTCACCTTTGGTTTTGGACAGCATGTGCCTCTTCATGCTGGGGCAACCTAAATGCTCCTGCATGTTTTGAGTGCACAGTCCTTATACTGAGTGAGTCCTCTTCCATCTCCTTTCAGATGGGAGGATACTACATTGGGGCAGATGAACTGAGTTTGTTGCTGTTACATAGTTTTCTAGTGACTCCATGATTTATCATGAGCTTTGTCTCATAGTTTTTCTTGTATGGAGAGAGCTGTTTAATATAACTGCAGGAATGACTGGATTGTGGTAAGGAGCACGTAGAGCTTGCACCAAAGGCTATTTTAAAAGAGTTGACTTTTCTAAGAGCTCCAAAAAGTAGTGAGGACCTGGCTTTGACTTTAAATAATGTGATTCTTGTCTTTTGTAATAATTTTCTGATAAGCTACAGCCTCATTCGGTTAGCATGGTAAGCAGTCCTACTTTGTGAACTGTGTATTGTTTGAAGGTTCAACTTTCATCTAAATAATGCCAAATATATGAAAATAGCATCCTCTCCTTATCAGCATGTAGGTTTTTTTTTTTTTTCATAATTTGTGTGAAATAAAAATAGAAGGTAAAAGAAGTGACAGAATTAATGTAGTACATAACTCTGGAGGCACCGCTATCTGGCAGAACATATCCTACTGAAATCATCATTCAAAGGAAACCTTGCTTCCAGTTACAGAATGAATATGAAAATGATGGATTAATATGCTTAAAAGAAAAGTAGATAAATAGACAGAAGGCATGATTGAAAAAAATTCAGCTGACTTGGGTAGTTTGCATTTCATTTTGTACTTTTAAATCCAGGTTATAAATGCCTAGCAGAGACTTGGCATTTTCTCTGGGCTTTCCATCATTAAGTCATCACTGTGGATTTCTCTGCTGCACCCCTGATTGATATCATATCACTGACTGTCCTGTGGCAACTACTCCCCAGCAATTTGGCATGTCCTTATTACTCACTTTTAATCAGATAAGACATTTTCTTCAGCGCCTGCTCTTATCCTCAGTAGGCTTTCTCAAACTTGCATGAATGTTACTGACAACTGATTAAGGCCCAATGTGGTAATAGAGGTGTCCCCTTAAATAAAACAAAAAAATTATTGCAATGTACAATAAAACTTACTCATAGTTTCAATATTTAAGAGACTTTTTTATGATCACATTTGATAGGATCCATCAGGAATTCAGATCTATTTCAACTGAAGTGACTTTATCTACCTATGCCAAAGAAGGCACAGACTCATTTTTGAATTCTGCCTCCTCCTGCAATTCAGGCTGTCTTATCAAGACTGAAATCAGACAATTTTCAGGTGTTTCCTGCAGCTGTTCAGAGAGGGATATTTTACTAGTCTCCCTTTCTGTGTTTCTTGTAGTTCCTGTGCTCCCAGAAAAAGGCAGGTTTGCCTTGGGAGACTGAGGAGTCAGGATCAATTACTCCACAACTCTACTGAACTCTAGGGGTTAAGGTCACCATCTGAATTTCTCCTCCCATGATGAGCAACTTCCTATCACCAAGCACGGAAAGGCATATTCAGTGTGACTCTGGACCACTGTGAGAAGTGGTATTTCTATTTCCCTTGAGGAACAGTGGTCATATAACCCACTTAAAATAGCCCAGGTTTTGATTTTTCAGTTTAGAAACAAAATTATTCATGGCTAGCTTGATTTATGAAAGATTTACTTTGAAGAACAATAGAAAATTCCTGATGCAATTATAATGAAAATACTATTCTGAGGTAAGGCTATAGGAAGAAAAAGGAAATATAAAAGCAATTTAATTTCATGGGTTTTGGAAGTCTTGCCCTTTATCTATTTAAGATCTATTTTTATTAAAATTTTGCAGCCTGGAGGTTAATTCATTTTTTAATGTATGTTTGTCTTTCAGAGTATTATTGATTTAAGCAGCAGGTTGCATGACTGTGGTCTAGAAACATTATTTTGCATGCATAGTATTTATATTTCCTCTTCAAGAAACAAAAATGGCCTTTTATTAAAGCTTCTTGTTTGCTTTTTTTTAAAACCATGCTAAATGCAGATTGGTTCACTAATGAATTGTCCCATACTCCTCAGGATTATGAATTTTGTCCCACAAAAACCAACAAGTGTCCCCACAGGCATTACGTTCTTTTTCCAGCCTGCTGGCTGAGCCAGAGGTGGGCTGGGCAGCTGCTTAGCACCACCAGCCTTGCTGGAAACAATGACTTGTGCAGTCAGTGATGCTCTGTAGTGTTCACTAACAGGGTGTTCAAACCACACCCTAATCCTGAAGGTGGAAGTTGTAGTCATATAAGGTGAATTTATCAACTCTCTGATCCTGCAGTTTTCTATGTGTTACTATATTAATTAATTCTTACTTCTAGCCTGGCCTGCATTTCCATGCTGCTGTTGCCAAATGCCACTTTCAGACGTTCAGAGCATTCCAGGATTTCTTGGAGAAACCCACTGGTGAGTTTAGTTCTGTTTTTGAAATCAGGTGGCATTCAGATTCAGACAAAGCTAAGCTTATCTCGCACGTTAGGCAAAACGGACTTTTATAGCTCAACCCTTGGTTTAGAAATATAATTCAAGCAGGGCTATGCATTCCCATGTATTTACCAAAAAGCCTGAGTGTATAATGCCAAATATGAACCTCAAACATTAAGAGAAGAAAATTTGCTCCTACCAGTTTTACCAAAAATTTTTATTATGGTTTCAAATCACACGATATTTGCTGGGTTGACACATCTGTTCTTCGAGTCATGTGATTATTATTTTTTGACATTCCTTACTTTTCATTTAAAAATGCAAATGAAATTTTGTTCTCACAGTTACTGAGAAAACATCAGAATGGTGTCTTCCAAATAATCCAACCCAAATAAAGCTCAAACCAGAATGAACCCAAAGGCTCAGAAGCCCTCAGAAATCTGATAAAGAATTCTGGTGGGCTCAATCTTAAAATTGTTTAAGGTTGATTTGAAGTTATGATTTAGGAGCCCACCCATTTGTGAGCTTTGGTTACAACAGACCAAAAATAGAGCCTTACTATAGTAAAATGGAGAAAATAACCAACAGCTCTTTCCTCGTGGGTAACCTTCCAGAAACAGTCCAGTCATTCTCTGTGTTTGCTGAGGCACTGGGAATGGACATGTCAGGCCATCAGTGGGGATGATCATATCCAGCTGTCACTACTCAAGTCTCTGTTAGCTGTTACCCAGAAGGGAAGGTGCTCTATTTGGTGTTTTTATTGTGCCCAGAGTCCTGTGCAGACCCAAACCTTTCAGGTTCTTGCTGATGATGTCCATCTGCAGGACACGAATTGGTATCACAGCAGCCAAACCCAATATGTACTGTCTGTAAGCATAAATGGGATTTAATTCTCTTAAAGGACATGGGTTTATCTGCAAATTCTTGAGGCCTGCAACGCAGTTTCGTGGATGGACTGCTTTTCTCAGTAAGCCTCTGTTATTGACAGACTCATATTCTCACTTTTTTCCCACAGATTCTTACCTACATCTTTCAAGTTCAAAATCTGGACTATGACTTCTTCAAGTTCAAAATCTGGACTATGGCTAGTTCCCTGCTGATAAATTTACCACCAGAAAACGAGTGGAAATTCTGGAGAAGAATGATTGATCACTGCCTGAGAGACCTAAACCAAATAAATGAATTAAAGGCACACTTCTTCATTCCCTCTCCATTTGTTTTGGAAGACATCACACCAGGAAAGACTCCTGAGAGACTGAAATGAATCCTCTTACTTGTGTGCACTAGATCTTGCTGCCTAGGAGATGCACAACTGTCGTGTAATTGCACAGTGTACCTGAGCTGGATTTAAAAATAGGAGCCCTGCGAAACAGAGAGGTAAAAGCTTGAATTAGCATGATTAACAGACAGCTCTATATCAATCTTATTTGTGATGAATAATTCAGAGCATCCCAAGTCCCTCATCAGGTTGGTTACAATATTCCATGGAATTAAACATGGGTCAGAGAACAAGAAACAAATTACAAAACCCTCTTGAAAATGCCACACAGTTTTGAGACCATCTATTTAAAATCATCCAAAACTGTACTACAGTACCAAACCAAAGTGTTGGACTGCCAGAAATGGGAATCCTGCTGCATTTCACATCCCCCCTTCATGTCAGCATGGAAAGGTTGCACTGTTGATGTGTGTATGCTGCAGTCATCTCTTCTCCCTGGAGCATCTCTTCGCTGGTGCTGTCTGACTGAACTGATCCATGTTCCTGAATCGCAGCCAACACAGTGATCACTCACTTGAGTTGTTTAACACAAGGGCAGTAACCACAGTGCAGCTGGAGTGTGGCTCAGTCCTGCTTGGAGGGCCTCTGAGCCCTGAGTGTCCTGCTGTGCGTGTTTTCCCCTTCAAGTGCCCGCATCAGGCTAATTGCTTACCCAGTGAGCTGTGCTGTGCCTAATGCTCTGCAGAAGGAGTACAGCAGCATTCCCAACCACTCTTAAAAATTGATGTTTGCCATTGGACAAGACATTTTCCTCATGTGGTATCTTGCACCTATCTAGAACAAGGAACTTCCTCTGAAATGGGAATCTCTACCCAGAAGCTTCAGGGTTTCCAACTTGGCAATTCTCTATGAAAAATGCTTACTGGTCTCAACAAATTTTAATTCTAACAACCTTTAAAGGCTGCTTTAAAACCAGAGAAAGTCCGTAAAACCCTACTCAAGGTGTCATTTGGACATTTCAAAAGCCTAATAGTGAGACAATTGGTAAGTGACATGTCGTGTGTCGATGCTTAACTATATGCAATGGATTAACTTTCTGATTTGACTAATTTAAAATTCACTATGTGCACTCAGGTTTCTTATTTTTCTGAGGAAGCCATGAATAAATGCAACAAGTTCATTCTCTTTAGCACATGAAAATTATAAATTATTGAAGTTAGTACTAGTATTCATAGAACACCAATTCTATTCCTTGTATACAGAAATATAAAAAATGACAATAATGTCTGAGCAACTTTCAGCTGTGCACAGTGATGTTTATATTCTCTTTAAAGAGGTGAAGGTGGGAAGGGAAAAAGTTGGTTCAGTTGCTAAAATAGCTGTACTTGTCTCTGTGAATGTGTTTGAGAAAACAATTCCTCATATCTGATGGAATCATTATTGACATTTGCCAGGCCTCTGGTGGAGCCTTTCACCTTTCTATCTGCAGAAAATTCTGTCTTCTGTAGAGATTTGTGTCCTCTTCATTCTAGAGCTGTGGGAGCTCTACCCTCACTCTGAGGAGGCAGAAACCTCATGTCACAAAGGCTTTGCTTCCTACCAGTTTTCAGTATGGAGCATTAGCATTTTCATTGTCCAGGAGTCATCTCCAGGCACTGACCATGACAACAAGTGAGACACAGATCAAAACGACTCCTGGAACCTAAGACTGATTTTTGTATTGTTTAGCTCTATAGATGCCATTCACAACAAGGGGAATATCTCTGCTGAGGTTAAATGTTATGCAAACAGAGAAATTACCTTTATAAATACTGCAACAGGCCTAAGGGACGTTTTTTTCCTTACACAGTATTAATTTTAAAAGTAATCAAATCTCTTAGGAGTGCAATGCTACATGAAGTGATTTAAAATGTGTCAGAAGATGAACAGAAAAGTTAACATTACCATTTCATCTTTGCCATTGTTTCTGCTATGCCCAAACTCCACAGAATACAATAATGCATGTAAGAGATCTGGCTGGCTGACGTCTGTCCATCCTGAGGCACAATGGAAGGAATCAAAAATAGAGCAGCTGCCTGAATTCTGAACTGTCTTGTTTTTATAGGCTCTTACATAAGCCTTTTTTTTCTTCTGACTCTGTATTTACCAAGTCAAGGGTCTATCTCATTGTTCCATTAGTGCAGTACCTGAATTTGCAGCAAAGCAAGGAAATATGGCAATAAATCTTATTAGATGTTGTTGTATGTGGAACACAGTCCCAAAGGCTCTCCTGAGCGAGCAGCATCCCTCTCGAGCAGATATCAAAGAGAATAAGATTATGTGCAACAAAAGAGAACAACGAACTTTTTTCAAAATGGTGATATCTAAACTGCACAGCACAAATGACATTCTTTGGGAAAGCGAGATTTTTCAAGTGATCTGTGCACAGAACCACTGATGGGATATGTGAGAAGAGGGAACAAAGTGCTTCTGCCCTCATTCCTGTCTCTCCCTCCACGTTCCTGGCAGGAGTCTGAGTGGGCCAAGGCTACAGGGGCTGCCCCACTGTTTTCAGACCCCACAGATGATGAGGTTCAAGTGTTAGTCTGACTTCAGTCCAACTCATTTAAAGGATCAATTTTCCCACAGTTCAGTCTGAAGAGAGAAGCTGCATGTTTTAAAAGCATGTTTCTCGCGTTGCTGTGGGTGAGGTACCTGGCTCATTTGTCCTTAATAAGTTGCAGCTCTGAGTGTTTCTGAGAACATTGGGATTGCCCCTCTGCTTCTTTGCTTTCCTTCGTGTACCTGCTGGATCTGTGACGTGTCTTGGAGCAGGCCTGTCTGCTGGCCACGTTGTAACTTGTAATTAGGCTGACATTATTTATAACCCATTCAAGAGATACAGGTAGGTTTTCACATGTTTCTGTCCACTGGGTGAACGTTCATTGGGACTGAAACCTCTTGGGCTTCTCCTGGCTCTCAAGGGGTTCAGCACTGGGCTGGGCTTCCTTGGCACTGTCAGGAACCAAGTGTTTCTTGGCATGGGCAGGAGCTGAATGCTGGGCACCTGGAGAACTTTAAAATTGAAATAGGTACCTACTTAGGTTTAAGAGCCTTCCGAGCTGAGCAGAAGTTTTTAGTATCACTGTTAGTAATTGCAGCTGACTTCTGCCTGGCTTGGATACCTCAGTACCTTTTTGGGATCTGGCCCTAAGGATTTTTTTTTTTTTAACTTATGCATTAAATAATAAAGAGCAGGCAATTAAGAAGTCTTGCTTAACTGGCTCAGCCTCTTGAAGAGAGCTACAAATCAGCCTTGTTTCCTCCTCCTGAGAATCATTAGATCATTTGTTACAAGGGTGCAGGGAGCCTCTGCAGTGTTTCATGGCAGAAGGGCACAGGGCTGCTCTGTGGAGTGCTCTGTGCTGTTGTTTACAAACCAGGAGTGCTACCCTGAGCATCCTAGCTGGATGTTTAGTTTGAAAAGCGATATGTCAGTTGCTATTTAATTAGGACCCTGCAGCCCACCTTTCTCAGATGCTGCAGCTCATTAAAGGGTTCCCTGATTGGGAATATGCAGATGCCATTGGTAGAAGAAATAGCTGCCTGTAGTCAGAGTGAAAGGACTTTGCCACCTCTAGCTTGGAGTTACAGCAGCACACTTGGACCCCAGAGCTTAGGTGT
>QWTY01032095.1:0-22066 GCA_008033365.1 Pseudorectes ferrugineus | reverse complement strand
AAAGTATATGTGGAAGAAAGTCTATTTCCACAAGATGTGTCCATGGGCACAGTGATTTGTACAGTAACAAACCCCATCTAAAACCCCAGGGTGGAGATACCAGCGGGGGAATCAAACCCAACTGCTACTCTCAAAGCATGGGGCTCTAATGCAGGACGAGAAACTGGGGCAGTGGCACTGAGCCATCATCCCACTGGCTCCCCTCAAACACAGCGCTGTTAAATGTGTTATGGACAGGGAACAGCAAAAACAAATTGCAAAAGCACGAGTGAGATTCCTAACTTGAGGCTGTGTTAAATCACATTAAAACAAAACAAAACAAAACAAAACAAAACAAAGCCTCATCTCCCTGGTCCTTCATACAGGCTAAAATCTCCCTGAGCTTCCCCATTTACTGAAACCAAGAGAGGAAGCATTCAGAAGTAAATACTGAGGACTTGTATGAACTCAGCAGTTTTTGAAGTGGTTCCTGCAGGGCAGCTGGAGTCGCATCGCACATCAGCTTGGCTATTCTCTGCAAAATAAACCCTGGATTTTCAATGAGCTGTCTCTTCCCACATCCCATCTCAGAAGTGATTCTGGCACTTGCATGTACTTGCAGGTTTGACACCTGATGCTTTATTGCTGACCTGAGTTTTCTGTGTCACTGGAAGCCCTGTGCTGGCAAGGAAGGCCAGCCCAGCTCCTGTGCTCCGAGGCGTCACCATCGTGCTGTGCTTTAGCCAGCCACAACCTTTAGTCACCTTAACCAGCTCAGATGCTCACAGCTGCTTACGAGCTAGAGAGACATTGAAGGGCTTCATTTACAGATGCAAAACTGTTTATAAATCTGATTTATTGTCTAATTCTAAAAAAAATAGAAGAAGAGAAACCACAAAAGACCTGATACCCCAAAGCTGGACCACCATCAGTAGCTGCCGTGTTGCTCAGGCAGTATGGATTTTCGGGATGAGATCTTTTGTGTTTTAGGGAAAGGAATGGCTGCAGCATGACGAGTGCTCCTCTGTAATTAGTGATGTGCCTGTGCACAACCAGAGTCCCGGGCTGAAGAGCACACAAATGACACTCACACACGGAGCTGGGGAACAGTGGTGGTGGGTAAGGGGAAATTTCTTTAGAGACCCATATGATGCCATACTACTCTGTGTGCCCCCATCCAAGAAAAAACAGGTCTGGAGCAACTGAAGCTAATGAAGCTTGGCCTCCAACGAGCCAGTCTCTCTTCATTAGAGGCAAATGTGTGATGCCCTTACTGGGGCCTCTCCTCCCTCCTGCCACCTAGTTTTATGGGACCTTCAGGAATGCAATTAGGGCAGAGAAGTTTCCTCCTTTGTCAAACTGCCTGGCAGGCAGCCAAGGAGTTCAAAAGCCTGTGGGCTGTGCAGCCAGCTGCCCCTTCCCCAGCCCAGCTGCAGGCAGGAGGGCTGTCAGCCCCTCTCTCACAGCCACCCACATTTCAGAGCAGAGGGGACAGAGCGATGTGCCGAAGATCTCAGTGCAAAACGGCAACCTCTCCACCCAAAATAGAACTGGGAATAAAGCATTTGAGGGTTTGGGAAGCAACTGCCTGCTTTGTCAGAGAATGGTGCTGCAGATAACCCAGCTGCATTTCTTTTGGAAGAACAGAACATTCGTGCAAGCCATCCCCTATGGCCCTTCCAGAAGCTGGATTCATGGTTTGAAACAGCTGTTCTGGAGCTGTTACCTGGACTGGGGAGCAGCAGAACAAATGCCACTTATTAGTGACTAAGTGACATTGACTAGGAGTTGGATGCAACTTGAATCAACATTTACTCCACGTTATAAATTACTTCCTTTTGCCACCTGCCTCACAGGTGCAGGAGGCACATTAAACCTCCCACTAACAGGAATTAAATTCTTGCTGCTTCTTTAGATTCTCTCTCACCCAAAATCTGCTTCTCCACTTCAGGGGGGGGACTACAAAAGGACTGGAGCCATAGGCAGCGCTGTCTGCAGGCATCTCTCAAATGCTGAAAAAATGAGGCTCCAATATTTATAAATGGATCCAGCAATGAAAATGGTTTTTCCTAGCCAAAGGACCAAATTCCAAGAGACAAGAAACAAGTCCATTTCAGAGTATTTCAACCCCACTGTGGCTTTTGCTGGGAATACAGGATGCCTGAGCATAACATGCCACCCATCCCTGTGCCAGTGACTCAGTGGGGACAGCTTTGCTACAGATCATAAAAGGAAGAAATGCCCGAGCTGGTTGGCAATGGGCTCATGGGGCCTCTGAGCTGAGGCATGCCATAAACCACAGCCATGCAGGTGCAAAGCAGTTTGCCTGAGTGGATTTTTACTTCTCAGCTCAGAAAACTGTGCTTTCCTCCTGGTGCTCCCCCAAACCTCGGCTCAGGCTGGACTGGCTGTTTTCTCCCCCGCTCTGTCCGGGATGGGCACTCCGAGGTTCATGGTATCATCTTGTCCAACAGCTGGGGCAGGTGAAAATGCATTTGATGGGGGACACTACAGCCTGTGTGCTAAACCTGAGGCTGGGTTCCACTGTTCAAAGTACAGCCAGTCATCAGAAATGCACTGAGAGGCACAGGTGCCTCCTATGCCACCAGAGGATTCAAAGAGTGTAAATAAAACCCTTGAGAGCAGTGATGAGTTTCCCTCATGGGTCCAAGCCAAGAAACTCCCAAGCAAGGACAGAGACAATAATCTGCAGCAAAACGACAGCTCCCTACATGCTGCTTTTTTGGTTTGTGCATTAGCTAAAACTGTTGGTCTCCCCCTGCACTGGGATTCAGCCTGTGAGAAGTGATGGCCACAGGGATGTCAGAGCCTTTTAGGGACAGACACTGTGCCCAGGAAAAGACAGAGTGAGGGCAGGGTGTCATTTCACCCCCTAGGAGGAAGAAAAACAGCAACCAGCCACTGTAGCAACTGCCCTGGGAACCAACCTGCTCCCAAGGCATCACCCAAACTCTTCTGGATGCCAAATCTATATGTGCTGGTGGACAGATGTTTAGTACTGAGCTGAACACCTAAGAAGGCCCCATTTGTAGGGGGCAGAGAGCTTGGTCTGCTGGAAGCCCCCAGGGATGTTTGTGAGGGGCAGCTTTGGGCACAGCCCTGCCATGCTGGCTGGTGGTGGGCTGGTAAATCCCAAGCCTCTTGGCCTGACAAAACCACCTCAAAACGTTATGTCACTGGCACAGCGCTTGCCACAATTCAGATTCAGCACCACAACTGCTGGAATTTAAGAAAAAAAAAGAAAAAGCCAACAAACCACCCCACGCAGCCATGCCAGACTCCATCCCACCCCTCGAGCAAAGAGCCTGCTTGGCCTCAGCCTACCCTTTGTTTTCTTTCATAGCTATGGACTATGAAAGAAATTACTATTATGGTCCTAAAAAGGGACTTTTAAATTAATTTTTAAAACTTCAGCAAATCCCAAACCAGCTCTGCTGCTCCTCCCAGCACCAGACACCCTGCACAGGGACAGAAGCAAGCAGGTGCAACAGAAGACAGACACCTTGCTTTCCAGTGCAGCAGCAGAGCTCTGGCCCTCCTGCTGAACAGGAAATTTGAGCAGAGGTGTGTCCTTCTCTTGCAGCAACTGCTACAAAACTTACAACCTCTCTTTATAGCATTGCTGCCCTGCTTGCTTTTAAATACACTCCTTTTGGGTGGGATGATGCTATCAAAGCAATGTGGTCTTCTGGAGAACCCCCAGGCAGTACTGCTCCTAATTACTTCACAGTTGAGTTTAATTTTCCACCTCAATCTACTTTCAAACACCTTTTTCGTGCTTGCTCACCCATCTTTCCTCTCTTGCATCAGCAGGGAGAGCCCCACAGACCCCCCAGTCTGGGCAGTCACAGTCAGGGTGGGACTGGCCTTTCCCATTGCTCTGCACCAGGAAGCTCCAGGGCAATTCCGAACCTCGAGTATCGCCTGCCTCATCTTCAGCAGTGACAAAATCACTAGCCAGGCTACAGGAAAATTAACACAAACATCCTCTATACGCCTAACAACACAATCGCCTCAAACAGCCAGAAACTTGCAACCAAAGCTTACTGCCCAGCTCTGAAACACGCAGGGCAAGATAAACAGCAGCGGAAAAAAACCACCACTTCCCTGGAGAAAACATAAAAAGTAACTATTTTTTCCAAGCTTACACTTGTTTGGAATTTTTGTCCAAGGTTTTCAGCTACGGAAATATTTTACTTGCTTGAAAGCAGGCAAATTTTAAAGAATAACCCTTTGCCCTGATCCAACTGAGGGAATTATGTCTGAGGGCTAATCCAGGCAATTATGTTCAAGGTAAATTATTTGACCTTGGACTGATGAGGTTTTAAAACCATTTTAGCAAACACAGCTAAATAAGTCTTCTACCTTTGTTTAAAAAAAGCTGACTGGCTACAACTTTCCCAGTGAATGACTTGTTTTCCCAGTGGGAAGAAAAATCCATACATAAAACAGCTTCAGGAATCTTTAATACAGCTTTTCTCTATTAAGTAACAGCCTGAAACACAACCCTTCCTTTCACCTGTGATGCACCAGGGGATTACACCAAATAACCTCATCTTTAAAAAAAGATTGTTTCTGCCTAGGAAGAGAAGGATGGCACACATAGCAAAAATCCAACCTATGGAAACACCAAAAAGGCCTCAGAGGATTCAAGCCAGTGCTGGTTTACTCTTTCCTAAGGAAATACATCGGCGTGCAAGAGATGTGCATAGTTACATCAAAATAACAACACCAAAGCCAAGACTCTGCTCGTCTCCGTGGGACCCAGGCAGCAGACACGCCTGCAGGGAGAGAGCCTTTCACTCCAGTGCTGGAAACCCAGGTCTGACGAGGATAATGCCATTTTTGCTCTTTACTGTGGATGCCTTTAAATCTCTCCCTCCTTTTTTCCATAAGGAAGAGAAAGGGAGCACAGACTCCTCCAGAAACAGGGCAGATTTGGGCAGCTGGGGCCGGCGCACACACCCTGCACCCTCCAGCCCAGCAGCCTTCCCCATTTTGGGACAGTTCTCGCACCGCCACGGCGCGGAGCGCACAAGGGAGGAAAGGCTCCTACCTGAGCAGAGGACTCCCTTGTACCTGGCGCAGGAGAAGTCGTCGCACTCGCAGAAGGGCCCGTAGATGTTGCCGAACTCGCTCTCGTAGCAGAGGCACTGGTTGCAGCTGCACTCGCCTCTCCCGCTGCACAGGGGCTTGCCCTCGGCCTCGCGGCACAGCGCGTGGTGCAGGTCCCCGCTGGCCCCCTCCTCGCACTCGCAGCGGGCCCCCAGGTAGCCGGGGTCGCACTCGCAGAGCCCGCAGGCGTAGGTCCCGTTGCCGCTGCACTTGCCGCTGGCCGGCACGGCGAGGCCGGTGCAGCCGCACAGGCAGCTGTAGGTCACGGCCACCTCCAGCGTGTCCCGAAAGCCGGCCGGCTTGATGGTGAAGGTGTGGGATGTGTCCTCGGCGGGGCAGCTCCGCGCCTCCACGGCCACCTCGAAGGACACCTGGAGGGCAGGTGGAGATGGAAGGTGACGGGCGTGGCCCCAGAGCAGCTCTCAAGGGTGTTCCCCGGCAGGGAAGAGCAAATGTCCTGGGGAGAGTCCATGGAGCAATTCCACAGAACAGGCCCAGCTCAGCGCGTCAGAGCTTCATTCCCAGGTGTGCAAAAAAACCCCAAACAATTGCACGTCCAGCAAGGGCAGCTACAGCTCAATGCACCCACATCTGCCAGCCCCATGAAGGGGTTGGGCATCCTTGGCATTTTAAAACTCTCTGTTGTCAGCCATTCACAGCAATTTTCCCCATCAGGGACCACTGGTTTCTGTGAAGTGGGAAGGAACCTGCCTATTCCCATGAAATAAACGGGGCAAAACTCTAGCAAATAGCCCAGTTTTCATGTTATTAAAAATAGAAAACTCTCTCAAAACAAGCACTATCAAAGATCTAACCAGCACAGCAAAGGGCCCGAGGTGCCTACAAGATCATGGATTTAGAAGGTTTTATGGGACTCCTGATTTGCATGTGGAAATGTGTATCGGCCCCACAGTGCCAAGCTTTTGGCATGCTGCTCACAGGCCATTTTTAATGTATGCTTCTATCAAGCCTGGTTTCAGAGGGGTTATACACATCATTAAATGGTTACACATCACACCCCTACTTGTTTTATGTTGCTACAATCCAGTGTCAGGGATTTTCTCCTTGAAAAAACCAAGACCATACTTCGGTTGCTTGCTTGGCCCCCGATTTAATCCTACTCTTTGTTAGGGCTGGCCAGCACTGCCCAGAGCTGCCAGTTAGCAAGGAGGATTAACCTTATTCCAAGGAAATGAGACCCTTTCCTAGGCCTCAGGAAGGAATGCTTTCTCACTGGGGACATTTGGGGGTCACCTCAAGCTCTCACTGCCTTCACTGTCCCACATGTCAAGGGGGTGATGTGCAGACGAAGGCACAGCAGCCACCCCCAGCGGGAGAGCTGCACCCCCAGGAAACCTCCCTTGACCCCCTCCCATTCCCAAGGCCTGAAGCAATTAGGCTAGAAGCTCAAATTACAGAGGAGAAGGAGATCAGAAAGCAAGCTAAGGGGATCAGGGTAATCCTGCTCCCTTTCACCCGCTGACACCCACAGCCCCAGGACTAAACCCTGCCAGATTAGGGTCCAGTGCCAGCATTATCCTCTTTGGGGAAACTTTCTTAGCAGGAGTCAAATCTCAAGCCACGTGGAAGCAATGGGGCAGAAAGGAGCTGACAAGAGGGGGTGGAGGGACAGGACCCCACGATCCTGTGGGGCCTCAACACTCAGGGTGCCCCTAAAACGGAGCGGTGCCAGTGCCGGCTCCCTGCTGCACTTGCTGCCAGATCCTTTGTGGCACAAGCTGCAGCATCTGGAGCAACCCCCCTGCTCCTGCCGAAGCTGGGAGCCCAGGATCAACCACCAGATTGACTCTGCTTCCTTGGGGGTTCAGGTTTTGCTGTAGGAACAAGGAGCTACAGGGATTGCTTCTACCCACCTATCCAAGACCCAGTAAATGCAGTTAAAAAAGCAGGGCCACCTCCCTGTTTAACACCTCACATGATCCTCATTTGGCGGGGTAAAACTCCAGCTACTGTTGACTCTTTCAAACTATTTTTATATGCCACAGCACTGAGAGCTCTGGTATGTTTGCGGAGTCACTCTTCTCAAATAAGGCAATCAGGCTGCTAACAAACCCACACCCATGGCCTCAGACAGCAAAAGTCGGAAGAAAGGGAGGAGGTTCCCCACTGGCCTGAGCCCTGCTGCCCTAGCCCTGCAGCCCAGCAACCCATTTACCTGCATCAATACTCAATTTAAACAAGCAAAGCTTAGCTTCTCTGCTTTTTAAAAAGCACAGGATGGTTTATGCCATGTTAACATTTATTTCAGTCTGTGCTGCCATCCAAATAACCCTAGGAACTGAACACAGGAGAGGAGGGTTGCTGCCCATGGAATTTCACAGGTGAGAGTGTGATGTGAATATCTGTGATTAAAGGAAAAAAGCCCATTTTTGATTATTGCATCCTGCTGCCTGCTCAAGACCTTTAGCTCAGAGCTGTAGACAAGATGCCTGTATTCCCTCTTTCCTCACAGCTCACCTTGGACTGACCTGCACCACCCAGAACTACTTCTAGCAGAGCCACTCTCTGTGGGTTTCTGTATCATCATGAGGAAAGCAGAGGAAAATGAGCAAAACTGTGTTTTATTGCCCAGGACCACTCATCAACAGGGAGAAGCGGGTGAAACAGGCTCTCCAGGGAACAGACTGAAAGGCAGACTCACCGTATCTCCAATTTTGAGATCCCCACACTTCCTGAGCCCGGGATAGGACAGCCCATCCTGGCACGTGGCAGTGAAGGTCAAGCCAATGTCCTCAGGGCTGTCCCAGACTGTGAGCTCCACCTTGGACCGAATACTCTGGAAACACAATGGGAAAGCAAAACCATCAAGCTCCCAAAGACAGATGGGTTTCTTCTGCTTTACTCTCCTCTCCTGGTGTTTCCAGAGGGTGGGTAGGACATCTCTGCACCTATATGAAAAAAAATCACGCCTGCACACACACTGGCATTTGAGTTTGACTTAAGCAGCCCAGAAGACTTCTGATGATCACAACCAGATTCACAGGGAGCTGCCTACCACCCCTGCAGGTGGCTTATGCCCTCTAGGATGGGTGTGATGGACACAGCAGCCAGTACTGGAAACCTATGGATGCACAAGAAAAAGAAGAGAACATTCTCGACCACAAACGGAATATCTCTGAATTGAAGGTCAGAGCTTTGTGTGCACATCTGCACCTCCTCCTCCCCACAAACTTGAGCAAAGTGCACAGCCTGATTCTCCACTGGCAGCTGTCCTGCAATGTCTGTTGTGCAGCACAAAGATGTGAAACTGCACTAACTCTGTCCTGAACTTTCTTCATTTCACCCAACTGGTCAGAAAAATGTATTCTGCCTCTTAGAAGAAAAAGCTGAGCAAAAAGCACCCTTTCATAAGTGTCAGCTGGGAACAGCACCACGGGAAAATATACATGCAAAATCTCTTTCTTTGAAAAAACTTTTCAAAGTGAAGAGAATTTTCCATCTGTGAGGTTTTGGTGTGCTTCTACCCCCTTTCTTCTGCTTCTCATCTCTCTGCCCTGCTGCATACACCGACTTTTTAAGTCACAACAAAATTAAGTTTATAAATATTAATTAGGAATGACATTGTTTTGTTTAATTCTTCCAATGGCTGGAACTGATTTTTATACCAGTGGTGTCCAAAAACGACAAAGTTTTTCAAAATGGAGCTTTTTGTACAAATATGCTTATTATCCAAAGCCAGCTCCATCCCTCTTCTCCTTGTCCTCAGCCCTCACCAAAGAGGCCAGATTAAGGAAAAGTGCTAATTCAGACCTCTTGCTGGTACACGTGATGACAAAAGCAGGGTTCACACGCCAGCAAAGAGCCAACACTTTTAGAAACGGACAGGAAATAAATGAGTTTTGGCCGGGTGAATCTATAAACAGTCCTTGAGGAAAGAAAGGAACAATTTCCCATCTCTCTACTGTAACAGAGAAGCCGTTCATGGGGTAGCAACTGGGACAATATGGAGCATCCATCGCCTGTGGGCTGAATGCTGCGTGTGCCAATAAATCTACAGATATTGCTGTGCCCCAAATCATCCTGTAGAAATTAGCTGCCACACTGATAAGCTCTCCTGTCTTCTTTCCCAGAGCATCCCATCTGGGGCATGGCAGAAAACAGGACACCAGGCCAGGCCTCAGTATGACCTTGCACGGGCTTATCCTATGTTCCTACAGACACCAAGTCCTCCTATTAGCCCCATACAGTCATGCTGTTACCCTAAATGCAGTGCCATTATTGTCAGCCCCTCTGCACTGTTACACACCAGTGTCTCCTGACAACACCACAGCCACCACGGAGGGCAACTGGTGCTGGCAACAAGAAACACTCCCAATCTCAAGCTTGCATTTGGTTTAGGAACGTGCTTCTTAAACCAGCATCCCATTTGCTCTCTTCAGTCCAAACCCAGTGTCTGGGCACAGCTTCCCATGAGCTTTTCCATCTCCCAGGTATGTTGAGATTTGGGGGAAGGGCAGGGAGAACGCAGTCCTTGTTCTCTTTTGCTTCACACCTGGTGAAGAGGGAGAGGGGACAGCATGCTGCGCAGAAGAAAAGGGAGATGGAAGATGAAGAGATGGGGAAAAGCAATCTTGAACAAGTCTGATGAGTGCATCAGTGGAGGGAAGCAGATGAGAGAGGACCAGAGATGGACAAAACACTGAAGGGGAGAGACTGAGCCCATGCCCAGAACACCAGCCACTGCCACCCCACAGGAGAAGACAGTCCCTGGTGCAGATGAAGGATTTCTCCAGGCTCAGGCTTTCCTTTACATAAGGAATAAAAAAAGGTTCACTCCCACTTGGGAAACAGAATTTTAGCTGTCTCCCTCAGTGAGAATTTCCTCCATCATTTCAGGAAATAAACAAAGCTACCAAGAGGAGACGGGCTGGGCAGGTGCCAGGTTTCCGGTGGCCCCGGGCTGACCGTGGCACAGGCGGGAGCTGCCGGCTCCTGGCAGCACTCCCAGGGGTCCCAGCCCACACCCACCACCCCCCTGAACAGGCAAGAAACTAACCCCAGTCTCAGCAGCCAGTCATCCCACAGAGCTCATTCCATGGGGCACCTTGCTCCAAGCACCCAAGTGGTTTCCAGCCAGCTGTGCTGGAAAGCTCACAAGGAAAGAGGAGGGAGCGGTGGTGCAGCCACAGGATTCCCAGTGGTTTTCATCAGCTTGTATTGATCTGCAAACGTTTGAGGGGTGGTGAAATGGAGGCATGGATGCACTTACAGCTGCAAAAACAGGGCAAAGGGAGGTTTCCACGTCATGGCACTGAGGCCACGTGCAAAGTCAACGTGGAGTAAACATTCACTTCTTTCTCCCCAGCCAAGCATCTCAGCCACAAGACCCTCCTTCCTCAAAGGGACAAACTGGGACAACTGGGCTTTTGATTAGCAGTATCTCCTGGGCCTCATTAGCAGCATTAGCTGTTCATTGCCTTCCTCAGAGGGTGAAGCTTTGGGAAACACTCTTCCCAAGGGCATAACCAAATGCTGCTTTAACTGCAGGGAGCTGGGGGAAGGAAAGGAGAACTTTGCAGGTCGTGCAAAGCACACTACAATCCTACATGGACTCTGGATGTGTAAACTCCTCCAAAGCAGTCCTTATTGACTCCCTGCACTAATGAACACAGTACCAAGAAGAGCTTGCAGCCACTGAAAGCTGTGTCCATGGGTCCCATGCATGAACAACCCTACCTGAGGGCTGACCTGCTAAGGGGTCAGATCTCCATACCCAACACCCAACAATATCCTTGCAGGATCATGAAGACCTGACCCATAAGAATTCAGGGAGAAGTCAACACAAATGTTGACACTAACTATCCTATGAACACACAATTTAGCTGCTTCTAATTGATCTGCTCCCCTGATCTCCATGGAGCTGGACGACATCAGGTCAGCAGTACAACTCCAGGTCCCTTGCTGTCCTCCTCATTGTGGCAGGGCAGGCTGCACTGGCAATGCCACACAGGCAGGGCTCCTCTGGGAGCATGGTGATGCTCGTAGGGTGCTGAAAACCAACGTGGGCTGCTCAGAGAGCAATGCAAAGATGCGACCTTATCTGGACCTGGTCCCATCCTTGAGAGGCCTCTGAACATCAGATAATGAAGAAATAATCTATTTTACCTACTGGTAGGGTGCTCTGAGAGAGCTGTTTTAGATGGGGGCTGTGTTTTGCAGGTAATTCTGCACGAGAGACATGAGGTGAAATTTCTGCTGTCCCACAGGCTCTCTTGGGTATCCATGCTTCTCCTCCTCACACACCTTGTTTCCCTCCCCAGGGTGGACATCCCAGCTCCAGCAGTGTGGAGAGGACTGGGGAGAGAGGCGGCCAAGCTGGGTGGAGCTTGCTGGGGGGAGCTGAGCTGGCCAAGCTCTTAGCACGCCTCACTTCAGCAGCTGTGGTATTAAAATGCACTTACGTTGTAGGCTTTGACGATCAGCTCAATGATATTCTTGGAATCTTTGTGCAAAATCTCCACTGTTGTTCCAGGAATCAAAGTGGTAAAGTTCTTTAAAAAAAAAAAATAGAAGAAAAATTAAAATGTTGAGGTGCAGAGAGGAAAGCAGAGGATGAGGAGGGATTGACCCCGTGCCAGGGACACAGGCCACACACACTGCCCCATCACCCAGTGGTGTACATGGTATGGTTTGGCTCCCATTGACATGGAGCTTTCAGAAGCATTTTCAAAGCATTGCTAATGAGGCATGTCAAATATTAAACAAAGCTCATGGCCACGGGACAGGGACAAACAGACCTGGCTCTGCTGCTGGAGGGGGCAAGACCCAGATGCTGTGCACTGCAGGGAGGGAGGGGTGGCTGTCCCGACTTCCCTCACAACCCTGAGCATCCCCGGGAGAGGGGGTGGGGAACAAGCTCAGCCCTCCCACTCCCCATGGGCGCACAGCAGCATCCAGACCATAGCAACACAGCTGCTTGTTGTTCCTGCTTGAGCCTCGAGGGCCTTGGCAGAGGTTTCCAAAAGCAACCCCGCCTGAAACACCAGCCCTGCACCCGCAGAGCAGCGAAACCCCGCAGGGCAGCTCTGGGCACAGGTTGGTCATTGTGCCTTGGGTCAGCTTTCCTTTTGGAGGGGAGAGCGGGAATGGCAGGAGAGTTCAAATTGTGTGTGGCACATCAGGGCCCTGGACTCGGTGATGGAAAAACACAGCTGGGCAGAAACGCTGTGCATGATTAGGTAATGGGATTAAGTCACTGCAGAATGGGCCGAGCAGGTTTCTGCTCTCTGGCACGCTGCACGCTGGCAGCCGTCCGAACACCCAGATTAACATGGAGTCTATTTTAGGTCTTCACATGCTCACTAACACATATATATCTGTTTGCTCTAAGAAGCTTTAGTGCTTTCTGCTGAAAGGACTAGCAGGGCTGAGCCTTGCCTGCCTGCACCAGGCAGCCTGTGGCCACATGCATGGACCCTTATCACTGCACACATGTGTTTGTCACTGCACACACACATGTTTGCAGCTGCTTCCATTCCCCAGGGCCTTAAGAGGTGTTTCAGTCTCCCCCCAGCCCAGGCAACTCAGCAGCACTTACCTTGTACAGGATGTAATGACTTTTTGTAACAGCAAAAATCAGGTGGATGTTGTTTTCAGCAAGTTTCTCCCCAAGAAGTGCCAGGGAAGGATAATCCTAGAGGAAAAAAAAAGGGCAGAAAGACTGGTGGGTAACACAGAAACAAAGATTAATTTCATTGCTCTTCTCTTCCCAACAGCAAAATTCATTCCAGACGCATGGCGTGTTTTGTTGTGGGATGAAGTCCCTGATGCACCAGCACAATCCCAACGGAAATAGTAGAAATCTGTTAAATATTTCTACTGCACTCCTCACTAGAATACGTGACTGACGACACCATTAGCCACAGCAACACCCGAAACACTGGGTTTATTTCTTCCCCTTTTCTACTTTGCCATCAGCAGATGCACATGTGCTAAATGGCTCCTACCTCGAGGGGTGCAAGGCAGGGAGATCTAGAACTGCAGAAAGTGAAAATGTGTCATTTTTTTCCTCCCAAAGCAGAAACATCCATTGCCTGCTCCTTCTGCATACTGGGACCATAAAGAGATTACAATAAGCTCTTTAATTCTGCAGATTTCCCCGGCAGAGAGGATGGCAAGGAGGCACTGCTCGAACCAGGGGTCAGTTTCAAGAGACCAGCTTGAATTTAAAACCCCCGCCTGCTTCTCAAGTGCTGTTCTTGGAAAAAAACACCTCATTTACTTGCAGACTGGAGGGCTGATTGAGAGCCTCTAAGATTCAAACATGGAAACACCACGGCAGCATCCCCATGCCAGCTCCCCAGCATAAACTCCACATAAGGGAGCCAGTCTGGGGACTGTGCTCCCTTTACGTATACATCCACTTGCTAGGACTGCACAGGGGGTTCCACTGCAGAGCCCAGCTTCTGGCCTTAACACAGCCACCCAGATTCCCCTCCCCTTTCAGGAACAAAAATCATAATTAGTGTATGTGATCTGCTGAATAAAGCACCATTCTGCAGAAGGATGTGGTAATGAGGTGGCAGGCAAGTGCTCATTCGTCCCAGAAGTTTCCTCCCCTGAGTTAAATTTTAAAAAAGGGCTAGTTTGCCTGTTTATTACTAAGACTCATGTTAGTGTTGGGCTCAAAAGCTGTGAATAAGAGGAGCATTCTGTTGTACTTGCTAGTGTAGCCACATCAAGGTAGATAGAGCCTCCTCAGGAAGAGGCTGACAGTCCACTGGACATTTCAGAAAAGGGATGACATATTCTATGTTTCCTCTATGCTTTGCAGGCAAAGTGTAATGCTCTTCAGGACATCAAGTTACTTTTCCCTCCCTTGCAATGAGCCCTGAAGGAACTCACTAAGTCACCAACTCATTTTTGAACATCACAGAAGCATTCACTGTGGGGGAATGCCTAAGGGAACAGCAAATTTTATTTGCAAATTGCAGAAGCTGGGTTAAACCAGGCCCTGCATTTGCCAAAAGCTGCTGGAGTGGGGGCTGGCTGGTCTCCAGAGAGGTCCACCAAGCCCCGAGGTCTCCAAGGGCTGGCCCCGTGCCCCGCTCACCAGCTGGCTGGACGCGCTGTACTCGTTGGCTTCATTCAGGTGGCACTGGCCATCGTGGGGCTGCACCAGCCCCCCCAGCTTCCCATCCAGGGCTATGTGGGGCACGTCGTCCGTGGTGAAGACCAGCAGGTGAGACGCCTCCTTGCGCCAGCCGATCTTCTCCTGGGAGAAAGCAAACCCTGTGAGACAGCGGCCTGCCCCTGCCAAGCCCACGCTTCACCCCTCACCCTGCACATGGTCCCAGCCACATGCCTGGCCAGCAGCAGCCCCATTAGCATTAATTAGGAGAGTACCATGCTCCTGTGCACCCATCCCTGGTAAGCAAACAAAATGTCAGGAGCCCATCCAGCAATTCCCAGCATCTCCTTCCAACACGCTTACTTTAAAAGACATGAGGAGGTATGCGGACTGTCCACCAGACCTTCTCTACCCAGATCCAAGAGTAAGAATTTCAGCTGCTTTTACAGCCAAAGGAGACCTGCCAACTTCCTCCACACACATTTAATCTGACCTTGTTTCCTCAGCTCTGTGGAGCAGCCAAGGCAACAGCAAGAGCTGCAACATCCCCACTCAGCATTTTCATTACTTCCCACTCATAAACGCTGTTTCTGAGCTGTGATGGACAAAGTGAGGTGCCTGCCTGAGGGGACTGGCTTTGGTGCACCCACATTCATGCCCAGGCACTCTGCCCTGATCCCCTTCTGCACACATGTCCTGGAAGCCATGGTGATTCCAAGCCTCTGCCATTTCATTGTACACTTGCCCCAAACAGCACTATCCCCCCTGCACCACAACCCAGGAGGGCAGGGATGCACACAGCCAGAGCAGAGCAGGGACCTCTGGCACTGGTGCTGGCACTAATCCCACACAACCACTCTGCACAGCTCTGCTCTGAGAAACTTCTGCCTGTTTAAAAACATGGTAATGTCAGGACGTGCTGTAGTGGTCCCTATGACAGCACTGAGGTGTCAAGCACAGCACATGAAGCGTCGTCTGCACCCTCCTTGGTCCCTCTGTGCAAGGACCAGATATTATGACTGTCTTTGCGTGAAGAGAGATGCAAGGACAGATTTTTTTCAAGTAAAGGGGTACGATCTAGATTACAAACATTTCCTTTCCATGGAGCTTCCCCAGGTTTCCAAGTTTTCATCAGCCCGAGAAGCAGATCTGTGCCTGTAACAGCACACTGAAGCACTTAGTTGCAATGGAAGTGGAAGGAAACAGAGGTGCCCAAAGGAAATTTTTGCAAACCACAGTGCTGCAGCAAACCCTTCTCTGCTCAGTGGCTGCTCCTGCTGCCAGGTCACTGCCAAGCTGGGTGGGCTGGGGTCTTGCTGCTGACCACGGCAGGGAGATCCTGCCATGGCACAGACTGGAGCCAGAAAACCCCATCGCCCGGAGCTTCCCCTTGGGCTGCCAGCAAAGAGACGGCCCCACGCCTTCCCTGCCCACACACTGCCAGCATCCCCCTCCCTCCAGGCCCTTCCTCAGAGCACCACCACAGAAATCCTTTGGGAAAGCACAAGGGAAAAGCTAGTAGAAGGTCACTGATGGGAACACGGCGCAGATGGAGACACCCAACTCCTCCAGAGCTACTGCTCAGCTTATTTAGCAAAACCCAAACTCTGCCCTGTTTACGGGAAGGTGCTGGCCCTTCCTATGGAAAGCACTGGCGTGGGCAGGACGGGAGGGCAGAGCAGGCAGAAGGGTGCAGAATCACGTCTGCCAGCGCAATTTTCGCCTCCAAATGTGAGTCATAGCCCAAAGCCTGCTGATCTTTCCGATAAATATAACTCTTGCCTCAGGGACACTATTCCAGAGTAGATTCCTTTTTCCTCCCTATTTCAGAAGGTTTATTTTCTTTAATGACGCTTTAAAGACCCCACGATGCATATAAGGCCACAGGAAGAAATCTTTGGCAACACACATCCTTTACCATGCACCGGCACGTTACAGCCCAGCTCAGGAAGCAATGAGGACTTTTTTGCTCTGGGAAGCAGGATTCTTTCCACTGAAGTTACCCCACTGGACAAAAGGCTAAAACTTCATGCCAAAATGTAACTTCTCAAGAACTCAACAAAAAAGTGATTACAGCTCTAATAATGCAAGAGGCAGTTTTCAGTCTACTCAGCCACCGGACAGAAGCCCATCCAGTTCACTTTTCTCTGAGTATCCAAAGCTGATTTCTTTTTAAATGATTAAGGCCAAGAAACTCCCAAAGAGATTAAAATGATTAATCTGAGTTTCATTTCCTTAGAAATGTGCTGCACACAAAGAAAAGGAGCTGCATTCAAGCAGCAGCTACGAAGTCACTTCAGGGGTGCTGGTGCTGGTCACCTGCCTGCTAAGCCCACCTTTAAATCACGGGTTAAGCATTCCTTTGCAGACAAACTCTCCATGCCTCCGACACAATTTCCCACATCAACAACATCAAAACTGCTGTGGCTGCTCAGTTCAGGAACTCACTCCCACAAAGCAGTGAGCACCCACAGTTTCAGTGCCAATATCCAGGCACCGAAAGCATGCGACGCCTCAGAGCATCGAACCAGGGTGCCTTGGATGGGCTGGCCAAGCCAGTGCTGATCCCACACCAAAAAAGCTGTAGACCTATAAAAAAGCCCCCCAAGGAGGCTGGCATGCCAAGGAGCATCTCACACTGCCTCTGCCAGCGGCTTCCAGGCGCTGGAAAATACAGCTCTTCAGCATGCAGTTTCCACTGAGAAACCCAGAGCAGGACTCTGCTCCGCTTAAAGCAAATAACCAAGGAGAATTTCATTTATTTTTATTGGACTGGGATTGTTGAACAAAAAACCCTGCACTGATGCCTACCCCCTCATCTGGTTTTTGATCCTTATAGGATAAGAAGGATTTTTAAAGCAGGGGTGGGACTGAACCCAAAACACATTTCCACAGGGCTGGGGATGCTATAGATCCTGCCCCTACTCCTACAACCAGCTGCAGTTGCCTTCTGTACCCTGAAAAACCAGCTTCTCACTCCATACAGCCAACAGTGACTGGCAAAACTGCCACAGCTGCCTCAGCACAGCTCTCCAAATACTATTGAAAAGGCTGAAAAGCCTGTATTTCCAGCCTGAATAAATATCTACATTTATACTTTGGGCACTGAATAAAATCCATTCAATTGCCAAGACTCAGTTGCCAGGAGATCTCCCTGGATTCATCAATTTGTCTAAAACCTCACCAGTTTCTCAGGTGCAGACCTTTTTGGAAGCAAGAAACAGATACAGGTGCAAGACAAGTATGCCTTAGGGATCAAAAGCCAAAACCTCCTTCACTTGGTACTGCTCTGAAAGGCACCTCAGTGTCTCCCAGATGCCTTGGCTATCTCCACATACCAGTGTCTAGCAAGCACCAATCAAAACCATTCCAAGAGATGCTTTATTTTCCAGTCCAGCATTATCTCCTCGCTGCATCTTAGCATGTAAGATCTGAAACTTACACATGCCACCGAGCCATATGAGGCTTGCACTTAGAGAATGGCAAAAGACCAAAATACTGCAAATGGAAAATGTAATTATGGAAGGCTGATTAATATTCCTGGCTTACTATTTTAGCATCAGAATAAAGGCTTATTGTCTCTGGCTCTTTCATTGCCTCCAGAATAACATTTACCATATCTTCATCTTTCAGAAAGGAGCCAAACTCTGGGCCTGCTCCTTAGTCTGTATTAGCTGTACAAACTTTCTCCACTCCTTGGGTTGAAAACCAGGCCAAAAAATAACTCCAGTGCTACAGAGCCCTTCGGCAGCGCACGCAGCAGAAATGCTTGCTATGCACTACAGTGTAAAAACACCCAGTCAGCACAGGAGGTGTTGTTTCTGACACCTCAGATGGGGACGAGAAGACCTTGTTTAGACACCATGGCTTGGAGACAGCGAGGCTCTGCTATTCAATGACCAGCTCTCCCCTTGATGCTCAGCACAAAGTACTTCATGGGCAACACGCTGCATGTCCCCGAGGCAGGGGACTTCCTAAGGTGCCAACTACCCTGGAAAAAGCTGGAGCATGCCAGTGAGATGCAACGGGGTACCATACAAGTGATGAGGAAACCCACCTCAGAAGTCATTGAAGTACCCATATGCTGCTCTCCTTGCATGGGGGGGAACAGTTCCTGAGTTAACAGAAACTACTGTCTCTTTCTGGGGGTTTCATCCCCATGATACCCCATTAGTCACTGCAGGATGCAAAACTCCATGCAAAGAACATCCCCATCAGCAAGCTGCACTTCACTGCCACCCCAGATGTCTGCAACCCTCACCCATCTCAGTGGTCTCCAGCCTCACCACAACCCACGGCCACCAACCAGTCTGGGCCATCCCTTAGTGGCCGCAAGGGAAATTAAGCAATAAGTTCCCATTTTGACTATGGGACCAAACATCCTAATGTCAATCAGCTGCCCTGAAATTTGGGCTTTTTTAACTCTGGACAGACAGAGTCTTTGCTGCTCATGGCTGTGATCAGAGGCAGCTGCTCTGGGACTGCCAAGGCAGCACGAGTCACGGCACAGCCGGTTCTCCTGCCCTGCACACCAGTCCCATGGACTTCCTTTCCCACACCCAAGCTCCAGTAATTAATTAACTGCTGTGGCTGCAGAAATTCGCTGTCATGACCTGCCACATCATGCCAACAGTCATGCATGTGCACATGCTCACCTTTGCTCACCCTTCCTAGAGGGTGCTCGTTCCTGAATTTAGATGGTACCTAAATTCATCTTCTAAATTTAGAAGGGACCAGGCTGCGCATTCAAGAAGGACAGTTAAAGATTTTGGTCCTTACCAACAGTCTGAGACTGGCACAAATATACAGGAAATACCTTGCAGGTCTCCAGCCTTCCACCAACACTTCAGAAATGAGCCCTTGTGATACACACTGAAGTACTGCTGCACCATAGGGAAATATTGTCCTGTTTTTGCAATAACATGGTGGAAGGGACTGCAAAAACCCACATGGTGAATGGCACAACTGAGTCACCATCCTGAGCTCTAACCATGGGAGCCACCTCTCCAAAACTGAGAAGCACTTTATACCCAGACAATTACTGGGAGCAGCACTGTAGTTGTGCCAACAACAATATCCGTGGGAAGATGACTGTTGGGTGGCATCAGATCCAATGGGGCAGGTTCAGCCCTGCCAAGACCATGAAGCTCAGCGAAGCCAGCCCAGGCAAGGAAAGATCTGGTTTCCCACATGCCTGCATCCCATCGCTCCCACAGACCATGCCTATCTCCTGGCTCCCATAATTCAGACCCAGAAGAAAACATGCCCAGCCAAAAGGATTTTCAGCAAGGCTGAAGCAAACACGAAGCAAATTACAGCAATAAGGGAGATAGCAAACGGAGCCATTCCTGGTGAGCAGGGAAGCTCAGACTGATGTCAGAGTGGAGCACACACTTTCATTCATGACAAACTGGAGCAACCCAACTACTTGTTCCAGAAAGATCTTCAAGCAAGCATCTCCAAAAACCCTAAGGACATGGCTAACATGGCACCAAGCTAATGAACTCTGCTCCAGTTCTGCTGACAAAGAGGGAGAGCAGGCTATCAGCACCCAGAGGTGAGATCATCCCCCCACACACAAAGAGGGAAAGTATGAGCAGTAGGAGGCAGCTCCAAGCCTCGACATGGGTCAATGGCTGCAAGATGTGTTTGACACAGCCTTGAGAAACACGCTGAGCTGACGTGCAGTGCTGCTGCACACAGGTGGATGTGAATCTTAAAGGATTCTGTCCCAGGTGCTCAGCACCAAAAGTCTAACTGTGTAATGAAATCTCAGCCCTAAATTTGCTTTTGCAAAAGCTCCAGTTTTATCCCTTTAAACTAGAAAAAGCATTAACCTTTTTTTCCTTTGCCTGTTTATCTGCAAAATCACATGAAAACAAAAGCCTCTATTTTTCAAAGCATTTTTCAGTTTCTCCAAGAAAAATTTAGTAGTTACTTCCAAGAAATGGCAAGCTGAAGCTTTGCCTTGGTTCAAGAACAGAGCAGCAGAAACCCCCTCTTCCTCCTCTTTTGCTTTGCTTTAAACCCCCAGAAATCAGAGCAACTCACCTTGCACACAGCAGCCTGCAAAATGGCATCGAAGCCGCCCTCTGGAGCATCTCGGTTGCGGGAAACCTTCTGTTTCCGGACTTCTTCGTTGAAACGGTCGACTTTATCCGTCAGGGACAGGAGGTGGCGGAAGCCAAAGGATGGGACACAGCTGGGGAACAGCTTATAACTGTGGGAAGAGCAGAGGAGTGGTCAGCTGGGAGGAACCACACCCGCAGCCAAGAGCTGCAGAAGCTCACGGCTCTACCAGGTTGGTCTCCAAAATTCTGTTCAGAGGGTTGGAATACAATGCTTTGTATTTTGGACACTTCAATTTCTGGCTATTTCTCTACAAAACCCTTCAGTAGAGCCCGTATTTTTTTGTTTCCTGTCAGGGTCTTTGAGAAGCTGAAGTTTCCAGAGATCCCCCCAGGGCTGAACATCTCTCTCCGTGTACAGTGTGAGCGGAGACACCGAGCACCAGCCCAGCCTGGGCCATGCAGCTCTGCAGTTTCAGCACTCATAAAGTTGTTTTCAGTGGGAATCTGCAGTCAAGGATGCGGCCTAGTGATAGAGAGGCTGCGTTTTGGCAGATCCACCCTCCCCAGCAGCTCAGGAGGGCCATGGGAGCCATGTCTCACCCCTGCAGAACCAGTGGGCTGGTGTCAAAGGGCAGGAGCATCACTGCCCAGAGCTACCTTTCCCCTCTTCTGCAGTATGGATTTTCACTGTGTCATCCAGTTTTCTTGCCAGTACGAGCCACCCTACACCTACTGCACATCACCAGGCACCTGGCAACTGCCCAGTATGAGATGGAATAATAACTAACACCAGCTCATGCTTCCTCCCACTCTCCCTGCAAGCTGGTGAGCAAACACCATCTCTGCTTCCCAGGGCGCCACCGGAGCAGAAAGGTGGGAGGGGCACCCTAAGGCAGAGAAATGTTTTGGCAGGCTACCAGGAAACCTTTTTGTTTTCCATACAAAACCATGAGAAGGCAGTTTTGGTGCTCACCTGGAAAGCTCAGCAGAGCAGCTCCTATGGCGTGGGAAATCAGTGAGTGTGTGCAGGGGAGAAGGATGGCAAGGGTTAAGAAGAAAGGTGTTTAAAAAGGAGTGGGCCTGGCATTAATTCACTCTTATCTTCAAACATATAACCCAGAGTACAATTAAAAGCCTCTGCTGACACATGACCCACTACGGGTAAGTTTCAAGAGACTTTTTACACAAAGGAGTATTTAAAATTTACCATCACTGAGACCTCAAATCCCTCACAAGGGACTCCAGAGCAGTTATTTCCATCCATACAGCCACACACACACCTAACCACGGGGCAGGTCTCACTGCCCTGGGCTTGGTTGGCAATTAGAGCCATCCTTTTTGATCCATGATCCATGTCCAGAGTTGCATCCTGCTGACACCCAGGGCAAGGCAAGGAGTTTGATACGTCTGAAACCTCTGCACTGCACGGTCTCAGCAAGCTGCCCTTAGCCCATCAGGATGCCGAGTCAGGAGCAGGGGTGATGGAGGGAAACAGGGCTGCACCCCACCCAGACCTGCAGGTCAGTCACCACCACAAGGAAGAGCAGGGGAGAGCCTGGACCAGGGGCAAAAAGCACCCACTGCAGCTCGTGTTTCCTTGCAGCTTTTCTTAGATGCTGGATGGTTTGTTTTGACACCAGGAATAGCTGCAAACAAAACCACGCCTGACAACCCACCTCACTGCACCCGTGAGCCACATGGCAGCAGCCAGAGCCCCCTCACAGAGCAGGCTGGGGAAGGAGATTCCATCAGGGAGCAGGGAGCCGGCACCCCTGGTTTGGATGAAGAG
>QWTY01032094.1:11094-23040 GCA_008033365.1 Pseudorectes ferrugineus | reverse complement strand
AGCACAGCATTATGCAGCAGCAAGGGAGCAACCCCAAACATCCCCCACCCAAATTTAGAAAGGTACAGAATTTCCTAAACTAAAATATAACCTTAATCCCATAACAGCACGCTTTCACAAATGTTGCTTGAAACCTATAGCCTGTCAAGCCATAAAATACAATTACTCAGTGCTGTAATCACCACGGAGCCTGTTGTGGTTTGGCAGGCTCTCCTCCTACAGTGTCAAATACAAAACAGATGATGGTGGCCTACAGAACTTTAGGGAAACATAATGTCTGACAGCAGAGCAACACTGCATGGAGAAGTATTGTATCACCTCCAACAAAATAAACAAACCAGAACTCTCACAAGATTCATACCAGCAATTATCACCACCATAACAAATAGAGGGTTTCATTTTGCTAGTTTTAAAAGACTTATTCCATTTGGTGAATTATGGCTGTTTTTTCTGAAGTGGCTCCTAATCTGATTGCTCAGAGATTTATGTACAGTCACAAGATTGGAAAATTATTATTGGGAATGTCTATTCAGATGAGAACTTTCTGAAAATTGAGATAAGGATTAAAATCAGATTTTATACTTCTCATTTAACAGTCTATTATTAATAAGCTTTTTAATTGATGTCAGTGGAAATAATAACTTCGTATTCATAGTGCCAGACAAAATTCAGTTTCATTGCTAACCATATTTGTCCTTCCCAGCATGACTTAGCAAAAGCATACTGATGCTGTGGTAATCATTCAAAAAAACTCCAGCCTTAAAATACAAGCCACTTTTATCCCAGTGTTTGTATCAGCACCAGCAAGCAGCACTGACCACTCCTGTCTATGATAAACTGGTGAAATGCAGCTGAAATGAAGACAAGCAGTGACCCACCTGGTAATGACCACATCAGCACTACACTGCACCAGTAATAACACATATGGAAATGAAAGATGTGTCCAAAGCTGGACTACACCAAGGAATGTGCCACCCCACCCCGTATCCCACATCCTCCACAGCAGCAGCAGCTCAGGAGAGTTCTACATTCACAGATAGGGTCAAACTGCCAAAGGCTGCTTTTCCCCATGATAGCATGTGAGGAGGGGCTATAAGCTGTGTTTTATAGGTTGAAAATTCTGATCCAACTTCTGGTGACCCCATTAGCATCACCAGGGAGTTGGAATACTAATGAGAGATGGCCCTGGAGAAACTCAGAATGAAACCGGAACAAATGCCAACACGAAAATTATTTTCATTCCACTGTGCCTCTGTTTAAAAAGCTCAGATCATGATGATACATGATACAATAACCTACCCCGATTGCCAGGATGCATTTGCATAAGCACAGACAACTGCAACACCTCATCAAGGACGGAATCCATACACACGGCATTGAACTGTTTGTGCTTTCTCCTGAACCAAGGACATCACAATCACAGTAGGAAATGTCATATTAGACATGCCTAGCAGGCTTTCTAACAGGGAGTAACCTGTGTATAACAAGTAGAAACAAACACTTAAAAAAAACAAAACAAAAGGAAAAAGACAGCATACAATAGTTAGAAAATGATGTCTTAGCCCTTAACATATCCCTGCAGGAATGTGGATCGCGTATTATACTTTAAATAACATACTTGTAAGAGTTCTCATTATACACTTAGAAATGAAATCTTTTTATACAGAATTTCTGCTAAAACCTTAACATCATTGAGGTCTGGCAGCAAGTTCTACAGATGAATTATGGACTGTGAATAAAAAGATTTTAATAAGCCATTTTAAAATCAATTCCCTGTCCCTTGAATCAAATGCTCCTAAACATTTTCCTCAGCAAACTCTACACCATTTCTTTAAACCAATCTTCCTTGATAACACATAATTAGAATTGACCATAGACTCAAGAATAAAAGGCAAAATATTTACACAGAGGCATTATTAATGTACTCTTAACAAGCCTTTTGAACTGTGTCCAGAAGGACACAACATACTCTTTTTTCACTCCTAACACTTTGCTTAAATACTAACAGCAGATGCCTATAGTTAAAATCATTCCTACCATTGCCAACAGGCAATACTTCACATTTGTGAATTGATTTTGCTTGGTATGCTCTTGCTCATTCACGTAGCTTTGCCGAGTTCTGGAAGGTCCTGCTTGCATTCCTAGATTTGACTGACCCAAACAATTTATATTATCTGCACATTTTGCCATTTTCCCTTTCACAGAGACTTCAGCTTGCAGCACATGAATCTAATCCAGTACCTGAGGGCTCCCTGCTGTTAACCTTTTGCCATGTGGAAAATTGACACCTCATTCCTTCTCTGTTTTCTGTCTCCAGACAGTTCCTACAGAAGAGTAGTTCCCCTTTCACTTCAGCCATGTTTAGCTTCCTAAATAGCCTCTTATGATGAATGCTAGCAAAGGCTGTCTGAGTCCAATAAATTCTGTCAATGTGCTCTTCTTTACCCTGGCAGACAGTACTGATTAGCTGTTGTGGTAGAGCTGCTCTAGAAAGAAAATATTTTCTGGGCTGGTGCTACTTGAAAGCGCCTAAGACAGCAGTAGTTGCCACCCCCCATTTACACAGCTCCTTCACACGACATTTAGGAGACTGATAAACAGAAACAGCAGCTTTGTGCAGTAGTTCAAGTATCTCCTGTACCATCTCCCAGGAAACATTTCTGGACTTCCCAGCAGTGGTTCTGAACTTCTCTCCATGGCAAATTCAGGTAGCTCCCATAATGTTATCCTTAATTTAGTTGTTTTCTGATTTAATTATGCTTAGTGCTAGTTTCCAACAGGACATGCTTCTGTTGGGCGAGACACACCACGAAGCACTAAGGCTTTGCAGGGGGTAAGGACCCAGCTGTTCTCTTCAGCCACGCGCACTGGATTAAATCTCATAGGGTTTAGCACAAAGCTCTCACTCTGCAGGCACAATGCAGTCAGCAGTTCTTTCACTTTCCCTTCAGAAAGCACTGAGATGAATATAAAAATCAAGACTTATTATGCTAAAAAACACCATTCAGTAATGGGTGTAGAATTAAATATGATTAGAGTCTTATTGACGTACAATGCAAAAGTGTGCAAATTGCAGAAATTAAAATCTATTTGTTTGCACTTGGCAAATGGAAGTGCGTGTAATACTAGACACAAACAGCATGCAAGTTTACAAGCATAGCAAATGTTCAGAGAAAGGCAGAGTTACTTCAAGTAATCTCTGCTATTCTAACAATCCATGCATGAATGCCTCCATAGTATACTAAAAAGAAAAGAAAAATAACATTATGTAAAGTATTTGGTTATAAAACACATATGAAATCAGTCACATTTTTTTTATCCTATCAGAACACCATCTTACAAAAACTAATACTGTCTCATCTGAGCTATTTATCCCTAAAAAGACAATTGGCCTCTTTATCCCACAAATAAATACACCACAGATTAACACACACTAAGCAAACATATTTTTATACACCCTACATATATAAACCCAGGAGCCACTGCTTATTAATCACAATATTTAAATACAATTAAATGGTATCCCCAGTTATTTTCCTGGCACTATAATCCAAACAGAACTTCTTTGGAATGCTGCTCCACATAAAAGACACAGGCCTGTGTGCTCACAGCTGGGCAACCAAACCCTGTCCCGAGCACCTTCACTGCTGTTCCAGAGGTGTGTACTGCCATGAGGGGTGAGGGGCAGAGAGGGCTGGCAGCCACACTGACCTTCATGGGAACAAACTCTTCCCTGAATTATGAAAGGTCTGTTGTCATCCACTAATATAAATCCACAAATGAGACACAGTATCATCTTAGTGGCATGAATAGTCCTGCTTCATTCCATCAAACTGAATGAGGGGATGGATGTCCTTGAAGTAAAATTTAGATGACTACTTCATTAGGGTTTGGTTTTTTTTAAGATTCAGGTTTCCATTGGCAATTTCCCTTCAGGTGGCTAGAACAGGGGTTTAGAAGTTTAGCTTTGGTTTGAACATTGTTCATGTATGTTTTCCCTTCACAGTTCCATGCAGTGTTCATTCCTAATGTACTTCATTATCTGTAGATATATATTTAGAAAAGGCATACCCTTCCAGCATACAAAGCCATTATAACAACCTGTTGGGAGAAGCTTCAGAAAATTGCCTGATGCACAAAAGCAGAAACACAGCAATTTTCACAGTAATAAAATGCCGGCCTTTATTTACAAAGAAATAGAGCAATATCTACCTTGCAGGTGCTACCAGAGCAGGGGTTATTTCTACTTTCCGTACTAAACTTAAGCAAACAAAATTTAAATGAAAAACCATTTGCAACTAGGTTACAGAAATTTTAATGCAATATGGAATATTGTGAGTTCATTGCCCGCTATTATCAGATCAGGATTAGGTGTATTTGTGCTAAGGCTGTCCTTACAGCCCTGTGGAAGGTTTAATATTCTTTCATTTCTGTAATAAATCAGCTGTTCTCTGCTTGCACATAAAATGTTACATACTTGTAAAACAGCATCCGGTGGAGGGAGAAAGGAGGGGATGTGACTGACATAGGAGTCCAAAATCTGCTGTTGCTCAAAATCCCATTTTATTATACAGCTTCAGGCATCTCACTGCAAAAGTAAGATTTGCTTGCATTATTCTCTCCATGATACCTTATTGACAGTAACAGTTACCAGTATTTTGGGAAGTGATTTGGACAAGCTTCCAGAGCAAAGCAGCATGGAAAAACATTTTACCCTAATTGTTTGGGGCTTATCCTTCACTAGCCAGTGCAGCATTCTCTTTCCTCACTAAAAATACTGCAGTTCCCACTTGTCCTTGTGTCACTTGCCTTGTATTTCTAAAGTGAAACCAGAACAGTACCAAAAAATTTATCAAATGCTGTCAACAAACAGCATTCCTCACAAGGTTCACGGCCTTTTACGGGTTTCAGGGTAAGTCTTCAGCCTCAGCATCTGCAGCTAAGCTCAAAATCCATCCCAAAAAAATAGCAACTAATACTGACTCTGGAACAGATTTAAGCTGCCAAGTGAAACTCGTTAATTTGAGTCACCCACTCCCATAACATAAATCACAGACACTCATCAGTCTGCCTGCAAAATTCATGTGAGTATTGACACTTGTAAAACAAGCAGAGAACCCCCAGAGGAAGATACCCACGTGGTGAGACTTTGTCTCCTTTTCCTCACCTGTCCACAGGCCCATGGATAGAAAATGCACTGGCCAAAGTCAAAGGTGAAGCTGTGTTTTCCAAAAGAGGCAGAAGACACAAAAACCCTAGCCAAATATGTATGTGTTTCTATACAAATGCTGAGAAGGTTAAAAAAGGGATGGGTAGACTAGAACACCTACTTTCAAGTATGTTTTGAAGAATATCAAACACTTGGAGGAAAGAGATAATTATTGGTACTTCAGTACCTGGATAAAGGATAAAAAAAGATGCAATATCTCATGTCAGTACAGGAATCGTGTTAAGAAATCGTATCACAAATATCTTAGAAGCAAATCAGATCCTGGTGAAATGTACCAGCGAATAAAATAGAATCTCTGCAAAACTCTAAGTCCATGTCCAAATACAGGAAAAATATATTATTAAGGACAATCTAATCTTTTTCATTTGAGAAGAGCAACCCTGTTGTGCCCAGAGAAAGTGGAATGATTGCTAGCACAGGAAAACAGCAGTAATGGTAGGGTTTTGTTATTTCAGACATGCTGTGTGACAAATCTGATCTGTAGATTGTATGTCAGGGAGCGACTAGTAGAGGACTCACTAAAAAAAGCCACCTTGTGACACAGTCACAGTGTCAAGGCCCTCATCAAGAATATTACTA
Organism: Pseudorectes ferrugineus; assembly: GCA_008033365.1. Lineage (NCBI taxonomy): Eukaryota > Metazoa > Chordata > Aves > Passeriformes > Pseudorectes > Pseudorectes ferrugineus. The sequence continues at coordinate 17,231 of QWTY01032094.1, read as the reverse complement.
CCAAGAAGGCAGTCTGTAAGAGAGAGACCCTGATAGAGTAAGATTCAATATCTCTAAAGCAGACAGAAGTTTAAAAAAAATCCACTTGATTTTGAAAAGGTGATGTAACAAAGTCAAAGCTTGTTAAAATAAACAACATTTCAAATGTTAAGTATTGGCAAGTATGTGAAGGTTATGTAAGCACAGCATACGAGAAGGTGAGCACACACCACTCACCTCAAAGAACCTTGCTGAAAGGCTAACAGCAAAAAAAGCCATTGTGTTGAAATGGCAGCTTAACAAAGGATATTAGCAACAACAGCATCAAAAAAGATCATGGCATATGCATGTAACAGAAAGGAATATAAACCATGGCAGGTTAGTTGTAAAAAACACAGTATGACAGGCCACAAAAGACTTTAAGGACAAAGTTGCAGTATTACAATAATCCTTAACACACCTTCTTCATCATTACATCAGGAGCAGGACGGCTGCCAAAGTCTGTGGGATCAAGCTGGACCAGCCACAGAAAACACAGTGACTGTACAAAAACCAGATGAATCTTTTTGCACATTTAGTACAGAAAATCACTGAGAGGTTTCCATAGATGAAAGGGTGATACAGCTGAAAATGTGACCAAAAATGAACTGACATTTTATTGCAGAATAAACTGAAACAGTAAACTGTAAGAACTCACTAGGACCAATCATAATTCACCCACCAATTCAAAAGAAATTCCCAGCTAAAATAATAACCTAATCACTATAATATACACGCTAATACTTCGAAACCTCACCAGCATCAAAAGAACAAAAGACAGCACAAATGACACAGCTTCTTACTAAGAAGCCTTGACCACAAGGACCAGTACAGATAACATCCATCTAATGTGGACTGGTAGGTAGGAGCAATAATAAAGGACCAAAGTAATAGGCAGATGGACAAGTACTGTATCAATTATCCTGGACAAAGGGTTAGGGAGAGTTTTGAAAAGAAAATTCATACCTCACAAAGCTATTGAAACTTTATGTAGGACTCAAATAACAGCTGGGAGAGCTTTACAACTAGTTCTTAATTAAAAGATCTAGAAACCTATTAAAATTATATCCGTGGAGAGATTGGCTTGTAAAATGTAAAATCAAAATTGGCACACACAGAGAATAAAATCCATCTTTCTGGACTCTCAATCCCACCTCTCTCACTTGGGATTTTCAAAGGTTAACAGAACTGGGCACCGATGGGTAATTCTTTAAATATTGGAATTGAACATTTTCTGACATGGTTCTGTGACAAAGTTAGCTCCAGCCATTTCAACAACTTCCTCCAAGTCACTTTGCTATTTCAAGGCAAAATTGATTCCTGGAGTGGTGTTACTTTTCTGCTTGAACACTGTAATTATACAACTCCAAATTGCTATTCAAGTATAAAACAGACACATTGTCTTTCTTTTGCCATGGCTGTTTCCCTACCTTCAAACCCCCTCCAGCCCTGATTCATCCCCCTCTGACAGGTATTTGACAGCTGACACCATGACAGACACCTCACACAAAGATCCTTCTCAAGTCTACAGTGTGAAAGAAAGTCTCCAGGCAGGGGAAGTCTATGGCCTCCCCCTTTTCCCCAGGGAAGGGAAGACTGTATGTGAGTGGGTGCCCCCAAGGAAGGCTGAAGCAGGAGCTCACCAAAGGAGGAAGGAGATGGGTGGGGGGACACTGTGTTAAAAAGCCCCCTTGGAAGCTCTGCTTCTATTTCCCACTGCCCTTCTCCCTCCACAGCCAAGCTGCCTGTGCTCCATTCAGGAGGCAGCTCTTCTCCTTTTCCCCTTAAAGCTTCCCCATCAACCCACATAAGGTCCAGAACCTCAAAGCAAGATTCTGCATTTGTACAGCATGGCCCTAGGAGCTTTGAAAGAAGAAGTAAAGGAAAGAATAAAGTTAAGAGTGTGGGGAGAGAGCAGGGAGTAAGTGGAAAAGTAGGATAATGAAGAGGGTAATCCAAGCACTTCTGGAGGCCCAAAGGAATTAAAAGAACCAGATGACTGCAGCTGTGCAGATGAACACACCAGTTTGAAATACTGCACTGAAACAGGCATGGTGGCTATTTTCTGCTTCTGCCTTGTAGCAGTTTCTCCTTCGGAAGGGCACTGCGTTCATCAAGATCAGGCACAAAAGCCTTAGAGACTCACTAAAGCACTGCAGTTTTATAAATCTAAACAAAAGTGCATGGTGTGTCCTGCATACACTTCAAAGGAAAAAGAAATTACAAATGGATCTTTAAATCTGTTCTAAAAACCCAGAGTGTAGAAAACAAGTCATATATTCACTCTTTCCAAAACCAACCCTTCACAGCCACCATCTCCTCTTCAATCACTGTTTCCTTAAACAGACTCTTAGGGGAAATTAAATAAACTGATTTAGGCTAGTTTTGAAGCTACACCCCAAATACCTAAAAGTCCTACTGTGTGCCCAGCCTTGGAGAAACGCCTCCTGTCTGTGGCTACCACGGAGCTCTGTGTGAGCACATGCCCTGTCTGCACCAGTCTGCACTGCTTTCCATGGCCAGCTGTGCTGCCCACTGCCTCAGCAGGCAGGAGATGGAGACCTCAACACTCCTATTCATGCCTGCCCACTCTTCAGCCTTAAACACAGTCCCGGGACAAGAAATCTCCCCACTGTTGTGAGGCTGTTCAGGACACTGAAGGCACGGTGGGCAGTGCATCCATTTCCTGCCCAGGCATGTTGGGCAGCTCGTAATTAAACCTTCTCCTGCAAAGCTTTTGAATATTTTTCTATTAATTTCTACAAGCTAGTTTTTGAGCAGCTCTACTTACAGACTACCAACATGACTTCCAGAAGAAATGTTAATTTAATATGCTATGCTAGTACTTCTCCTACAACAGTAAGAGCAAAGAAAAAGCTTTATAATGCAGAAGAGATCTGGATTTAGCAATTAAACCTTCATTTGTATTTCATTTAGCAATATGAGAATTCTGCCAACGTCTTCAGAAGACTTTTAATATATCTGCATTAATGCACAGCCCATAAGCCACCAGTGCTTTCACTTACTAAGCACTCCAGTGCAGCTACAGTTGCTGTATTAGCTGGCGCATGGGGAACACACTCCCTTGGTGTGACTAGATTCTCCTGTCAGCTTCAACGAAATAAAACAGAAGCAGCTCCAAATTTCAACTTCAGAAGAGCTGGAATACATTACACTTGTTGCTAATCAGAAGCAGATGATCTTTCAAACACACATTCAGGGACCCAACATTACCGTTCAGAGAAGCAAGAGTAGAACATGAAGGAATTTCTATGAGAGAACAAGAGCCTTTCAAAATACCAGGATGACTGTAACCCATATTTTTTATGCTTTAAAAATTACTTGGAATGTAAAAGGGAATGATGCAGTGTTCCCTTTAAAGCAGAAAGGAATGACAGTTCTATCAGTCAGCTACACAAAGGTCCCCACATCCAGAGTCTCTGAGCAAGCCAAACCATTAAGTAAAAAAATAAAATCTGAGGGAGAGTTTTGCTCAGAAAGATGCTTATGAGGTTTATATTACCTCATTATACAAACGTAAATTCAAGGATGCATAATATGAAGATTAGCTCATGGTATGTGTTCCCTGTCAATAGTGCAACAGAAATTCATCCTGCTTGCAGAGATGCAGGAACAAACCTGCTGTACAGCAGCTCTGCACACAGACACAATCTGCATTTTGTTTTCACAGCTAGGGTGACAAAATCACGCAGATTTTTCAGAACAGCCTCTTAAAACTGATTCCTCATTACCAACACCCTCTTCTGTCAGCTTCCCATACATTTATGAGTGATAATGCTTTCCTGGCCTGAGTCACAAACTTATTCTTTTAAAACATTTTACATCTGTATGCAAGCCAAACTGACTACCTTCTTGAGCAGTCAGGAAACTTGAGTCCTCCCACATGACTCACCCAGATAACACGAATAAAATAACAGCCCTTTTTTCTTTATGTCTGGAATTAAACATCAAGATAGAGCAATTACTTTATTGATCAACAATACTGAGAACAATAATACAAATGAAAATTTTATTTATTTGGCATTAGAATCCACCCTCCCAACACTGCAAGATCAGCAATTAAAGTACAGAGCAAATTATTTGTTGTGAAGAATCTTCCCACATCTAGAATTAGTCAGGGCTCATGTCTCCTTCAAATGAGTTATAAGTTGTTATAAAGAAGAAGCAGCTTGAAGGCCAGACTGTGATCCCCTCACTTATATTGGCTAATGATAACCAGTGGTGTTTCCTTAAGCTCCTAAGAGCATTTGTCTCCACAGGAGCTAAGGACACTCTTGTCTGAGTCAGAAAACACCGAAGACTGGGAATATAATAGAAAAAAATAACCTTTTAGGACAAACCAAGCTCCTGCACATTGAAGTAAGTCTCTTTGACTGCCTGGAGAACACAGTCTAAGGAAGAGCATTTCATGGAGGGGAACCAGCATGTGTCAGCCAGCAGCACCTGTGCTGGACAGCAGAGACCCCCAGGAGATGTACAAACACTTGGCACTTGGAAAGGGTTCTCTTAGGTAACACTCTGAGGTCTGTCACGTACCTGTGAGCACTGCTAATGACTCCCTTCTCCAGAGGGAATCTGTACTTACTCTGACAAAGCACCGGTGAGGCTTTGATGCCCTTTTTGTTCTAGGAAAAGATGAAGACAGATCATTTAGTTATTTTCCCTGTGCCTGGGACACTGTTCTAAAAACATTTTCTAGAAAATCAGCTCTTAAGCCCTGGGCTGTGCCTGAGATAGGTAACTAGAGAGAGACAGTCTGTTGGGCGGCTTTGGCACGGTGTTTTTTATTAAATCTGTCCTTTTCCAAGCAGGTAGAGCTATGACTTAAAGTTTATCGCCACTGTTCCAAGTCAGTGTCTTAACTATCCAGTTACCCACTCTCTTTTTCAAATAATGTGGTTTGTTTCACCCAGCTGATGAAACGTTTCACTTTCAGCACAACAAAAAGTAACCACATTTCTCTGTGCTTTTGGTTTGCTTGTTTGTTCTTAACTACATCAGCTCTCAAAAGCAACTGCAGAGCAAAGCTGCTCTCTAAAGTTTCCTGGTGACAGCAACACTTCTGGCTGCAAACTACAGCAGCAGTGAGACACTGCATAAATCCTGAGGAGCAACAGGGGAGCTGCCAGGGGTCAGGAGGAGGAGGAAGATGGGAATGAGCAGTGCCAGGAGGCTTAGAGCATCAGGTTAAGTTCCAGGGAGAGAGGACTGAGCCTTCAGCCAGACCCTGCTGCTGACACAAGGCAATCCAAGTTTATGTACTGTCTGCAAGGCCTTCAGGAAAATGAGCAGAGTAGATAATGAGAGAGAAACTCTTATCAAGGAGGAGAATTTACTGATCTTTTCCACTCCAGGCTGCAGCTTCACAGTTACTTTAAAATGCCCTAATTACAGACTGTTGAAAAAGACAGTCTGGATTTTCTCTCCTTCCCTTGCTAGACCTGGTACTGAGCACACTGAGCAGGATTTCGGGTTTCACACAGGGCTGTGATTCAATCAGAAAGTAATTTTTCTGCTTTTTTAAATTCTTAACAAGTTACTGCTAGGCTGGATCAGTTCCTTCCTTTGGCTCAGCCCAAGCACCTCAAGGGAACATTAGATTAAACGAGGTATGAAACCGCATCTGGAGAAGAACTCAGCTCCACCTAGAGAGACAGAAATACCCTTGGTCCTGGGCAGGCCTCAACCTTTACAGCAACTCGCTGTGGCTCTGAACAGGTCCCACCCACCGCTGCTTTCCAAGCACTTCCATCCCACTCAGGTTTTTCCCACAGCAGGAGGCTCCAAGACAGAAAGGCCCTGTGTGCCCACCAGACTGCAAATAAGCAGTTCCAACGTATGCAACGTGGAGTGATGACAGATCTCAGGCTTCCAGTAACATGACACGGCTTAGCAAGATGTCAGGAAAGAACATTTGGCTATCAGTATTCCGTAAATAGCCAATTTGAAAAAAGCTGTTCAAGTTCTAGAAATCTGTCACTTTTCTATTTTCAGTTCTTTATCTCATTATTTTATATAAATGTTCAGAACAGACTTCATACTTCTAAGACCTAAAATGGATGTCTTTGTGGTTTTGGACTAGCAGACCACAAGCTTCA
>QWTY01032094.1:0-10805 GCA_008033365.1 Pseudorectes ferrugineus | reverse complement strand
AATCCTTCCCTGTGAGAGTGGGGAGGCCCTGGAAAAGGCTGCCCAGAGAAGCTGTGGCTGCCCCTGGATCTCTGGAAGTGTCCCAGTCCAGGTTCGATGGGGCTTGGAGCAGCCTGGGGCAGTGGAAGGTGTCCCTACAGATGTGCCACTGAATACTGAGAGCTCATCCTTGCAGAGAAAGGTTTAGCAGCTGAAGTCCAATTTTGCAGAGTTCATCTAGTCATTTCCTAAGCCATAATTCTGACAACTTATTACCTTCCTTGTATTTGCCAAGAACACTGAAATAACTGAAAATATTCCAGCATTTTCTTGGATCATTTTTGCCATGAATATACCACCCTATTCAGGTGCACTCAAACCTAGCTCGGGCTCCTCAGTACTCTCACCATTTATTAGACAGCAAGAGAAAGGGCTTTATCCTGTAGGCATAGAACACTTACAAACAAAGCTTGTATGAAAGATGATTCTTCACTTTGTGAATTCCAGTACAATTTGCTGCAGGATGATGAATAATAGAAGTAATTATAGCACATGAGTTAATCTCATCTAAACCAGCTTCTTGGGCTTCACAGAGAACAAATGAAAAAGTTCTAGGAGATCATTTAACAAAGTGGTTTTTAAGATTGACAACATACAGTCCCTAACATAGCTGCTTTACTGAAAAGTGGAATCAGGTTACTCTTAAGAGAAGAAAAAGTAGTATTTTCCCATATTTCTTAACCACCAGGAATTATTCCTCCCCTTTTCATTTCCTATTAAAATAAAGGTGAAGTTAGTGACTCAAAGAAAACTAATGCTGTAAATTATTGACCTCCATAGGTCTGAAATGATGGCTGGTACCACTGAATCCTTGAAACATGGTTGGAAGAAGTAAGTGGAAAAGTTTTCTACACTACTGTAGAATTTTCTAGTGGTGTGTGCACCTTGTGAAGTCTTAAATATCTGCCCGGCAGTATAGATAGAAGTGATTTACAACAAACAAGTTCTGACTGATCTTCATTTAATATGATTATTTAGCCATGAATTAAAATAACAACTCTCTGCCTTTTCATTGTGAAACTCAGTTTATCCCCGAGTGTCTTTTACACTTGATGAAAAATGAAAAGATCATTTCTTTCTGGTTTTTTTATGTAATGTAACCACAGTTAACACATATTTGCTGCAACATTTCATGACCCAGGTTAACATGCAGCATGGAATATCCTAGAAGTATGTTTATAGGAAACAGAACTTTTTAAACGTCACTGAGTTGGAAGAGATAACTGGAATAAGATGAGTGAAAAATTCATTTGTTCCTTCTCCCTGAGGACAAAGCCGTTGTTTTCTTCAGTGGGAAATGAAGAGAAAATAGGGAAACAGCTTTGCACATGAGGATGTATAGAGGCCTAATTTACAAAAATAAAGCAGAACAGTTAATTCCATTAACCTCTGCCAAAAAGCAGCTTCGGTAGGATTCTTACAAATCTTCAGCTTCACAGAAACCCAGAGCTTCTGAGAAGGCTGGATGAGAAACCCTGGGCTGCTTGTAAACAGTGTATTCCCCAGTGGAGCTCTCAGCAGTCTAAATGCACCCCTGGGGAGCCTGTAATTGATTGTGCTGCTGCCAGGGGCTGAATAACCAAACAAAGGAGCAGACATGGGCACAGTTACATTTATCAGGCTTGAAAATTCTGTGCTGTCATATTTGCCCAATTAGTGAGTAAATGAGCACGCAGTGGAATCTCCCCATGCAGGGATGAAAGCAGAGCAGCAGTACCTGTTGGTATGGAAGGCAGGCACACGCTCACGCTGCTGCCCAAAGGTCACACAATTCTTACACCACCACAAGAGAAGGGCAAACAAAATGAACCTCATAAACAGCTTTGAAAAGTGCTTTGGATTTATCATGCAAGCAAGCCTTTGGTTCATACAAAAAGAAATAAGACTTCTTAATTTTAAAATGTTACTAAGTTTAAGCAGTACAAGGCAGCATAGCATTAAGAGGTATTTATTGGTAACGTGCTGATCAACCATCAACCAGAAAAAATTGTCAACCAGAAAAAATCCCCGAGCTTGTAACATAATATAATAAATGCAACTGACTTCAGTGGGAATCCTGGATAAAATCTAACACAGGATATAGTTCAAGCTGTAAGCCTAAAGAAATAGTCTTCCTGCTATTTAATTGAGAAAATTGGTCTCACTCTGAAATAACTTCCATGAAAGTTAATAAAAGACTTGCCAGTGTTTTGCCATGGGAATTGGACGGTGTCTGAGCTTTGTTTCACTGTCAGAGGCCATTAGTCCTCTCTCCCTGTGTTTTCTAATGCGCCAGGGAAGGGTGGCAGGCAAAGAAGAGAGAGTAATTCTGATTAACCAAAGAAAATAACTGTCTGAGAAGCTGATTCCCATAACAAATATCTCCGAAATTCTCTGATCCTCACTAATAATTCACCCTGAAGAATTTTAAAATATTTGAGAACAGGTCAGAATAAGGGTTAGTTATATCAAAACTACCTAATCCATGGTGCATGACTGTTATGGATATGGGTCATTAAAATTTTTATGCATGAGACATTGTAATCTTTGTTACTTAATTACACTTCAGTAGAACTGTGGATGAATGGGAGCATCTTCTTTAAAATTCTGCCCCACCGTTCCAATTAGCCTGGCACACTTCCATTTAGGAGAAAAAAAAAAAATCAAGAAAACCTGAAAATAATGCTGATGGGAATGATTATATAAAAAGTGGAACTGGGAGAGGAAAGAACAGAGACCAGAGTTACCTTCAAATTGGATAAGCAATTAATATTGGCTCCAGGATATTTTATATAAAGCACAGAGGTCTAGCAGAATTATTTCACTCAACTGTTGTGAGCTGATACACTGCACTCAGTTGCAGATACTGCATTTTACATAAAAGGAAAAAAAAAGGTAAAATAATGTAGAGAAAAGAAAATTAGAAGAAATATTGTTTAAAAATTACCTATGGTGTGTTGAATCAGTTGAATTTGGAAAAGATTGACAGAAACCACGCAACAATCCCCCACTTGACAAAAATCTGTGGTAAAAGGAGTAATAATCAACATTATCAACAACAAATGGGGGGAAAAAAACAGACAACATGGGGAAAAAAATCCAGTAATTTGCAATCAAGATTAGGCTGGGTAACAAAAAGTACTTCTTCAAACTCCATCTGCAGTTTTCTCTTCAGCCTTCTCTCCCAGAATAGCCTTTAGTGCCCCCCTCCGCAGGGAAGAAAGGTCTGTAGGAAGCCCCCTGTGTACAAGCAGACTGCTGGGCACTGGAGCAAACACAAGCTGCAGCTCGGAGCAGCTTTCATTCGGTTCCACCCAAGCTTCCGAGTTGCCAGATGTTGGCAAAGAATACATAAGCTTCTTACAAGCCACAAATAAACCCCACGATTTATCCGAGGTTCTGTGTAACTTTAATACTTCCTATATTAGGCTATCAAAAATATGAAGTGTTCTTAGGCTAAAGCAATGCAATGGATTACAAATTTGTCAGTGTAAGTAGGAAACCAGGCTTAAAAAAACCCCACACACAGATTTGCACGTGACACAAACAGTTTGCTGTAGAAATGATACATACAGAGGAAGGTGGGGGATTTCCAAAAGAGTAGCAGATGAGGTGAACAGTGAGGTTCCAGGACCAAGGAATGACAACATGTCCTAGAATTTTCTCTGCCCTGGATCAAACAGTGAAATCAACACGTATTCCAGTAAGGAGAGATTCTAAACCACTAAATATAGAAACCACAAATCACCGATTCAGCACAATGAGTAATAAAGATGCCTCAGAAATATAGGAAAAACAGAAGTAGCCAGATATGATGTCATGGAGCTAATTTAAAATCTACCTAAAGCTAATTACAACAGGCCAGGCTCAAGCACCTTTCAGGATAAATCAAGTCTATGTGCTCATTGCAGGGTAAAGAAACATGGTGAAGGGATAACACAGATTCCTAGTTCCTTCCATCTCCCAGAAACTGGGAATAAATTCAGCTTTTCGAGGCACATCCTGCTCTATAGAAAGGCAGTGGTGTATTCCAAGGCAGCTCAGTTAGGAGGCTGCTGGTGTGGCATGGAATTGGGCAGCACTGAGTGAACACAGTACCAAGTGTTTTAGGCACGCAGGGTTGTTCAGAGATGACTGTGACCTTTTATCGTGTGTAAATACATGCAGTTGGAAGGCATTTAGCTTCTGGAAGCTACAAAAGGATAACATTTAGGACAAGTATAGCACTTAGTTGTGGAGTCCAGTTTGATAGCTCATACGCTAAAGGGAAAAAACCAAAGCAAAACAAAAGAATTGGTTAACTCACATGGGAGTTCTGAGGTACAAAACAACCTTTGCATGAAGGGACTAAAACTTACAATAACCTTGCCTTTTTTCCATGTCCGCCCCTCAAACCCCAAAAGCAAATGGAATCACACTTACCTCTCACAGCTCCAATGTACAGCACAGGCTCCAGACATAACGGGCAGATATAAATCCTGATCCTTACAATGCAAATGGAGCTAAGGATTGCCATTTAACAAAACCTTTCTGATGTTCTCACCTTCCTTCCACCTGCTGCCAGTCAGCAAATTAATTCAGCAAGCAGATTGTGTAAAGGCAACAGATTATATAAGTTTAGTTTTCCTCCCTTGTGCCATATACTCTTTCTGCTGCCAGCTGGTTGGAAATGCCACCTAGGCGGTCCTGGTGAAATCATGGAGCTTGACAGCACTTTGGATTGCCAAAGTTGCAGAACATGAATATAAAATATGATTAGAAATATTGAACCTGTGAAAGAAAATACAGATGGATTTTCAGAACAAGAGACTTATACAAGTCTATCTGATTAAAGGAAATGTGAATATACAGTGTTTGTCTGAATGGAACGTGGCTCTGCAGCACATGGACAGGACAGCCCATCGTCTCATCTATGGGACCTTGACAGTTCTTAGGTCATTCCAGCAGCATTCCGTGTCACTCTTCCACAGCCCAAAGGTGTAAGAAATGCTCTGAGAGGAAGAGTATTTGTTGTAGTGCGTGTATGTAGATCCTACAATGCCCAATAGCTGTTCTTCCCCTGGACAATGAGGCAGATAGGGCAAGTCATTTGGGGTTTTTCCTGTATCAAGACAAAACTCCAGTTCTCCACTTGCCCACACCATGAGGCACTGCAGCTAAACCTGCTATAAATGTCTTACTTACAATGACTGAGTAGTTCCACTTCTTGGTCCTTGCCTAATTTCTCACTTCACAAGCCAACAGCCACAACCAAACTCCATCTCATGTAATAGAGAAAATAAACTGTGTAGAGAACTGACCTTTATCAGTCCTGCAGGTCTCTCTCCTGTACCTAAACCAGAAGGGTAGGCCTGCCTAATCCCGGTTCAGCTGCTGCTGAGACTCTGCCAAATCTCCAGGAGAAGCAGCCACTGGAAAGCTCACGTCCCACAGAAGGGTATTGTGTCTCTGCAGGCTTCCTACCCAGAGCACAAGTCGATAGAGCAGCCAGGCTATGCCTGAATAAAACACTGGAGATTAAAGCAGCAGCAGCAAACCTAAATCCAAGCCAAGAGCAGCTCTTGGATCACAACCCTAGACCTGATCAGCAGCCCAAACTTTGCAAAGTCTCAGTGCTGGACAGTCCTCCTAAGAAATAGGCTCCAAGCTTTGTGATCTCGCTGTGCTTAGAAGCCTGCTAGGATGCAAGCTGGGGAAAAGGGACACATCCCCACGGGGAGGTGAAGCCACCCCCATCATGAGGGATCCTGTCAGTGCAAGTGGATGAAACAGCTGTGTGCCAGTGTACCAAAGGGGACTAGCAAATGAGGTGTTTACACAGCACAGCAGCTACAAAGGTTTTCTGCAAGAGACAAAGTACCTGCAGCGCTTCTCTTCTCTTCACATTTGTTTCCAAAAATGTGTTCTTGGGGTCCTCCCACCAGGTGAGAGAGACAGATACGATAGGTATGATAATGTGTCTTGCAGCACTGAGACCATATCAGCCAATCTGTGAGCAGATCTGAACTAAAGAATAATGGCACAGATTCTACAAGCCAGAAACCAAGCACTGTCCGTCAGGTGTGTTCCATGTGCATGGAACGTATGCAGAAAGAGGCCAGAGGACGTCAGGAGACACCATCTCCTGAGAACCCTTCCCCTATGCTTGACATACCCTTGTACCTTCAAACACTGAAAGCCCCAAACAAAGCTTCTCTACAGCCTCCAAAGGCGTTCTCTTCTTCCCTAATGCAAATGAAAAGCATATTGAAACCACCTCATTCTTGTGACAGGCATATTTATCCCGAGCCTCAAGGAGCCACGCTCAGACAAAGGACACCAGTGCTCACACACAGTGCTCACACACAGTGCTCACACACCTTCCCAAGAGCTGTGCCCCTCCCAGGGATGGATTCCAGCCTTCCCAGAGGCAATCCCACGGCAGATGGGAACAGCACCAACAGCTGCCACCTTCGTGTAACCATCCCTTGGCACAGAGCACACAGCCAGTCACTACCTTTGCAGATGGGTTTGCTTTCCTTTCCTAACTGTGCCACAGGAATCCCAGTTCAGGAAAGGTACAACATTTCCCAGTCTATTACAGGGAACCACTGTCCCCTTCTATTTCACATACAATTCATTGCTTTGGACTTGAAAAATAAACACATGCATTGATTTTTCCTGTAATCACACAGTACCCCTCTTTCTAACTTTATCAGGCATTTATCACATTTTTAGCTGCAGGCTACTTAGGAAAGGTCTTATTCTGCTGCCATTATTATTGTCAAGTAGTTCAATCAAATTTAATGGCATGATTTGTTTAATAGGATACTACCCAATATGAGAAAGAACAGATAAATCCAGTTCCCAGTCAGATTTCTGTCTCGTTTCAGCTAGAATTGTGCTTCTGCTAACCACACTCACGTTCCATGGTAATTTTCTCCCATCCTTCCCCTGTGCTGGCTTTTCAAGTGGTTCTTAATTAGCTCTGGTTTATTTATGAAAGCATATTTTGCTAGACTTTCCCCAAGAGCTTTAGTAAACAGCTATATTAAGCTTGTATTTACTTATCACATCTCCTGTAATGCTTCCAAAAAGGAGGGGGAGAAGGGAGATCGTTTAGAGGGGCAGAGCTGTGTTTGGGCTCTGAAGGCTACTGCTACTTGTAGTCCATCTCTTAAGCCTAATTTCCTTTGGAAATCGTGTTTTCCCAAGCATGTGTATGTGCAAATGTCCATTTGTCTCCTTTCTCATTAGTTTTTAGCCAACTAGCCTATTTTTGGCCTAATTTAGTAGAAGGCAAAGCTCTTAAAAATTTAAAATTCTTATGAATTCTGTGACCAGAACATGAGAGGGAGCCTGTAGGAACATTCCCATAAACACCTAACATCTGGCAATGCTTTTTTCCACACTCACTTCAGCAGTGGCCCTTCTGTGTCCATCTGTCTCCTTTCCTGTCACTTTTAACCAGCTGACCTGTTCTGGCCCAGTCTGACCTCTATCTTTTCAAGACACAGCTGATTTTTATTTTGGAAAGATAGAAGGTGGCACAACAATTTGTGTCACTAAAACTGTAAGTTCTACAGGACAGGCAAATGAACATGAAGCTTAAAAACTTTGAATTTTCACATTGCTTGCCATTAAAGCACTTAGAAATTAAGTGAAACTAAATTGATTAAAAAATTGAGCTGTGAAAATAATTTCTCTCTGTTTTAGATCCCTGAAAATTTTAGAAGCTGACTAGAAGTAGGCTAAAAGTGAAAAAAAAAAATACAATTCAGTATTTCTCAATTTTAAAAACATTCTTATAATTTTTTTGTGCATTGAACAAAAATGTTAATGCAAACATTTTTTTAAGAAAATATGCTGACTAAAATATAACTTTTAAATCAACGCATTAAAAAAGGTCATGTAATTAGATGGCACTTCTATCCCACAGTGCCAATGTTCTGTTTAACTGAATGGAGTAAATAAGCTTTCTCCTATTTTTCTGACCTTTTATGAGTTGTCTTCTATGAATAAAACATATTTCTGATAGACGCCAGGGTTTTCTAAACAAATATCAATGTTTTCCACTTTTGTCTCCCTGGCAGACTCCCCACTGCTTCAAAAGAAACCTCCTGCATCTGTAGCCTTCAGTTGTATTTTTGTTTCAGGATATATGAAAGTTAGAAGCTATGGCAGACACAGACAGAAATAAAATAAATATGTATTTAAAAAAAAAATCTACAAGTGCTACCTCCAAGATTTTCATTTAAGTTCACTGAAGTTAATGGAAAAAACCCAACAGCATTGAATCAAGTAGGATTCCACCCAAGCGGTCCCATTACTGGATTCTGGTGGCTGAAAGCTTTTTCGAAGACTCTGTGTCTCTCAGTGAGTGAACCACTTGACATCTCTTAGAACCACTTCACAGGGAGCAGTGGCATAAACACAGAAGCCTTGCAGGGACAGAAGGGATACATAATCTAGGCACAGGCCTGAAATGTACTCCCATGACTCTTTCCAAAGTCCTGAGAAAGTTATCTGACTTCTTTCCTTCAACCTCCCCCTCTATAAAAAGGGAATATTAATATTTAACGACTTTGAAGGATATGATGAACATTAAGGCTCACTTGTAAACTGCTTGAAGGCTAAAAACACTATCTAAAGGCTAAGTATCATCCCCATCATCAGAAATTCATGGTGTATCCTTTCCTCCTCCATATATATGAAGGCAGGAAATTATCTTACCAAGGAGATTGATAGCACCTGGAAATTGTAGGCAGCCACCCTCTAAATTACTGTGCATGAGTCACTTTAAAGTATTACAGTTCTTTCCTCAGTGGGGCTGTATTGGCTCGAGCATACATTGTCAGAAACTGATTCTGGAGATGTTTGTGAGAGAGAAATTGTTCCTGAAGATGACCTGTAGCTGGTACATAAAGCACCTGGGGCGAACTTCCCAGTGATGGAAGAGCTGCTGGCTGTATTTCAGGATCCCCATCCCAACACATGTATTTCAGATCACATCAGAGAGAAGCTGTGCTGATGTATTACACCACCTGCAGCACCAGCAAAGCGGGATCCAAACCTAAACCCAGCCCTGTTACACTGTGCTGCTGCATCTCTCCATTCCTTTTTTCCCCACGGACATCATTACCTGAGCATGCCCTCGTGGGGAAAAAACCACAAAAAAACAGTCAAGAAATACAACTTATGTTCAAGGTACCCTAACACATCAGATAAGGAACTGCCCAGACAAAAGATATTTTACTCAAAAGCAACTTTAGAATAATAACTATTTCTGACTCTTTCCAGCAATTCACAGCAAGTTTAAATATTCTCAGTGAGTTTGAATTAAGATCGTTTCCTTGATGCTCGGGGAGCTCTGCTGCTAAACAGGGGATGAAGATCAATGACTTATACTCTAAGAAATAACTAAAGCAACACCTGAGATATCTGAAGATGAACCTCCACTGAAATTTCTTTCATAGCTTCATCTTTTGATGGTCTGTATCTGTTAATCTTTGCAGGGAGCAGCTTTGCTCTGTTAATTCTGTCCCAGCCACAGTATAATGCCATGAGCCTTTACTTTTTACATTGCAATACAATATCAGTATTTTCTTATAGTGAGGAAAAGATTTCTGCATGGTTGCTTCACTAGATAATCTGCAAAAGTGCATGAGTGTAAAATAATATTTCATTTTATTCAGTAATGCTCTAAAGTTAGATGTTGAATATTCTAAGTACATTGTGAATGCTGACTATTTCACATTGGGTTTGATCTTGTGGAAGTGAAATAATACTGAGTGACATTCTGTGGAGCAGTGACAGCAGGTTCATTGAAGTTTAGGAAACTACACTGGCATACTTGACACCCACCCTGTGTGCCCAAACTCTCACTCATTATTCTGGAATCCACCAGGAGACAATCGAGGGTTTGCCCAAAGGCCAAGGATCTTTTGTCCAAAATATTTGTCATTCACAACCTCAAAATGTGGTCATATGCATCTCAAGAGCAAAATGCTAAAATGGAAACAACCAAATCTGGAATTTTTTTCTTACCTCACCTCATAAGGCTGCAAAGTGTCTCAGATCTTGGTTTTAGACTAAGTCTGGCACTTTGACTTTAAGGGTTAAATTTGAACTGCTGGATACACCACCTTCTGAAGGCACTGAGCAAGCTCAGCAGTATTTTATGGACTGAAAAACTGTTTTCTTCACTTCTCATGTTCTTGTTTCTAGACTTAGCAAGTCCAACCCTTCCAGTCCTTCCTCACAGGTATTACTGTCTAGGCCTCTTATTTCTCCAGTGTGTTTACATCCTAACAGTGCTGCCCAAATCCAACACAACGTATTTCCTTTTCATAACTAAGGAGTATCCAAACTGCCCTTGTGCTAAGCAGGAGTATTATAAATTTTTCAGCAATATCTGTTACCTTTGTAAAAACAGATACAAGTCTCCCATCTGCTGAGATTTTGTTGTGTGCGTATTTTCCCAGCATACAATGGTGATAAAAGTGAATTATATGTTACTAAATAAAAAATAATCCAAATCTTGCTCTCTTGGCTGCGAGGAAAAGACTGAAAATTTGAAATGAGCAGACAGTAAAGACTCCAAAATTGAGGTGAAAAATGAAAATAACTTTTAAATACATTTAATTACTTTTAAATTCCTCATCTCCATTTTCCATGCCTTATACTGTGATTTTGGACAGTCCTGTTCATGACTTCTGACCATTTCTGAAAAATTGCCAGAGCTTCATATAAGAATCAAAGCAAAAGGCACCCCTGAAAATTCTGCTGCATTTAGGATAACAAGATGT
>QWTY01032090.1:7488-19852 GCA_008033365.1 Pseudorectes ferrugineus | reverse complement strand
TCAGAGCTTTTGTGATAAAGGAAAAATCTAAGTTCTCAAAAATAGAATAGCAATGAGATTTTTTGGCTTTACATCTGTGGAAAAAAGACTGCCTCTTTCCAGCTGAAACTCCCACAATGTAGCACTGAAAAGCTGAAGAAGAGTTATGAGAACATAGACTAGACAGATGTACCCAGCACGCTTGCCAGACAGCATCAAGAGCAATATCACAGGAAGATCCCAGACCTCAGTGGTTGAGGCATTAGATGCCCGAGTCAGAATAGTCGTCAGCAGGATACTTTTGATGTATAGCTAAACAATACTATGGGTTCTCAGTTCTCTGCTTTGAAAACAATTTTATATTTGGTTTCATTTAACATCACTTGACAGAGTTCTCTTGTTCTCTGCAGCTGCCACTATATTCTGTGTTTTCTCAGCTGATCTGTTTGTACCATCTCAAATAGTTGTTCCATGTATATTGACCCAGAACAGGCTATTTCTACTCTATAGCATCTTCAGCAACTTTAGATCCTTAGGGGTTTATGCAGCATTATTGTTAGTTGGCTTCAGAATTCCTTTATTCCACTTGCTCTGAAGACAATCTTAATGATTACCACTTTAACCTGAAGAATACACAGACCTTAGTACTTGGGGCTGAGGTTTTCTGCACTTTCCTCCATAGAAATTAGATACTGCTAAAACATCTTCAAGTATTTACCCCACTGCAATTGCTTGGATGAGAATCTGACTGTAATTTTATCTGTCTTCTGCCAGCTTTGAATATTACTGCTTTATTATGCCAGCAGAATCAAATAATTCAACCCCTGTTTATTCTTCTCTGCTTCCTTGTCTGTATGAAGATCAGACCTTCTCATCAGTATAAAAATATGAGATATATGTGTATTGCCTTATATATGGCTCCTAACAGATGTTTTGGTGTCTGCACAATGTGACCTTAAAACATTGCTTCTGAATCTGCCATATGACTGTGTGTGACAGCCCAATGATCTTCAGAACATATTATGGTGGAGATTTCTCTTTGTTATTCCTTCAGTGATACATTTTCCCAGAGGAATATGTGTAATCTCCAAATGAGATCATGTCTATTGCTAGTTCTAATTGCTGTGGTTTCAGAGGAGATACTGTATGCTGGACAGGAGCACAGAACAAGGGGTGTGAGGTCAGAATGATTGCCTTTTATTTTCAGTATTTCTATCATTAGGGTAAAGTTTCAAACACCTGTTAATAACCAAGTCCCTGCAGAAGGGGTTAATAGAAGTCCAAAAACCTTTATAAAAGCAGTGGCTATTCCAATCTGTACTGAGGTAGTCATTTGAACCAAATCTTACTGCTGTTGACTTCATCCATGGAGAAACAGAGGGGAGAGAGTTTAAGATCTGCATGTTAGTGTCACATGTCTGACACCTGTCTTAGGTGCTTCAAACAGCATCAGTTCTTCAGGGAACTGTTTTTAGAGTGAGGTTTGACTTGGCCAAGACAAAACAGAATTGGAGGCAATTACATTCACCAAGCAGCTTTTCCAGTTGAGAAATCCAGGGCAACAACTGATAATTGGATTAATGAATGGCTCTTCAGTGCAGAAATATGAAAACTTTTCTATATTGAAATGTGTTTATAAGACTGCTTATAGATATATGTTTTAATGATTCCACTTTCAATGTAAACAATAATGCTCACAAAGAAGATTTTAATAGTTTTACATTGATGGTATTAAACTGAATTCAGTACCTTTTGTTTTGCAGTGCAGAAAGATGTATATTTAGTTTGTGTTCCTTAAATTTACTCATCTTAGTAATGACCAAGCTCTCAGAATAATTGCTTTGTTTTTTTGTCACTGTCAGATTATACAAGCTGTGCCAGCCACCACCACCTGTTGGAGAAGAATGAGGAGAGCTGCTCCAGAAAACAATCCAGTAATGGCCTTTAGGATACCGGGACTATATGACGAAAATCCAACTGCACTATAGCAGTATGTCCCTGCAGCTTTGATAAATAAGAAAAAAAAAATCTTTTACTCAGGACAAAGAAAGAAATACCCTAAATATTACCTACTGGCATTGAAAAATGTCTTCCCAAAAGCATTTCTGAAATCTGTGCACTCCAGCCTTACACTAGTAGAATAGTACTCTTCCTTGGGAATTTTACACTGGAATCAGATTAATTTGATGTGTCTTGTTCAGCCACATGATAGGTATAGCCAGCAGTTTGAAAACAAATGTCTTTTTCAGAGGCCATGTCTTCACTTGTACACTATGCAGAATGTGTTCTTGTGGAAGCCTAGATAAACTAGGCTTGATAATGAGCATGCACTTCATATGGGGCCCTTTGCACTTGATAAAGCTTTTATTCCTGTCACCATCATAATTTCTTGGAATGTTGACATTACTGTTTCAAGGATATAATGTAAGTGAGGTTTAAAGACAGAAAACTCATCTCAGAATTGTGTTTAATGGCTGCAGGCAGCTGCTATGGATGTGTGCTTGTAATCAGTAAACTCAGCCATGTCTGAAGCAGTGCTTGTCACACTGCTTTGGAAGGAGGACCTACATGGCATTAGGAGTACCTAATAATGGTATGGCATATAAGGTACAGTTCTGCCCTTTTGCAGCTGCCATTATAATGAAGGAGAAGGATGAGTCTGATCTTCATCTACTGTTATGCTGAATTTCAGACTCTAATGGATATTTTACATTATTACATCTCTGCATTTCAGAATTTTCCAGAGCAGTGTATATTCTTCTATAGCACTACACTAAAAAATCTACATAAGGCAGAAATGAGTCAGTATTGTTAAACTGGAAGTGACTGGTTTAAGTTAAAGCATAGTTTGGGGTTCTGATGTTTTATGCTACCATTTTCCACATTTTGTCAGAATTGTTTTGTATAGCATCTCAGTTCTTTGAAGTGGTAATTGTTATAGATTTATTTTGAAATTGTACTAACTATTTAGAGAGCCCAGGGAGAATTTATCTGCATTTGGCTGTTCTTTTGGCCAAAGAATTTTCAAAGAAAATGCCCCCAAATGAGGATTTATATATGAACACATTAAAACAAAAACTGTATTCTGAAATAGTTCTACTTATAGCAGTAGCTATGTATTCCATTAGGGCAAGACACATACTGTCTGAATAAAATTTATTTTTTGTACAACAGTGGCCTGTAGTTATGCTGTAGCAATCAAACCTCACAACATAATTTTTGCAAATGATCTAAATATTTATGAATCTATCAATCTACAATGAAATAAGTGCGAATTCAAAAGGATCTGTACTCTTGAAGAGAGTGGGTTTTTTATAGAGGATATTTAGGGAACTTGTTACTTTTCTCCAAAGGAGGAATTAGAGCTCCTACCTTTTTCAGTATTCTAAATGTTTTTACACAGACCTTAACTTTGCTAAGAAAATAAATATTTTTATATATCCACAGATATATATGTCTGTGCATATATGTACACTTCAATATGTATACATTTATGTCGTCATATCAATTACTGGTCCTACCATAAAAATAGAATGTTTGCCTTAAACTATGACAAAGACGTGGTAATGAACACTCCAGTAACAACTTCACCTTTGTGCTTTAAAGTTTACTCTCTTTCATAGTTACTGGAAGCTATTGAACTATGATCTTTTTGATTAAAAAAACTTAATACACAAAACCAAAATCCAAATTGAAAAACAAAATTTTACTTTTAAGGACTTTTGTCTAGCATGACCTAATGCTTATACATAAGAAAGAGTTATGTTTTCTATAATTGCTGTTCTAGTCAGGACCTCATACTTTCAGATGTGTTTTCATTCAGAGCAGCAGTATTGGCTATGGTAATTCCTGCTTCAGGCAAAAGCACCAGTAATTTCAGTTTCAGCTTGTTCAGACATCAGAAGTACAGAGAAGCCATAAGCACCTCAAGGCAAGGGTGTGCCGGTGTCAGCCTGGCTCTGAGCTCACATCTTCCTGTGAGGTTTCCCCACATGAGGTTTGATTTACTATGAGAGAAGTCAGCTGTTGGCTGCATGGAGCTGCTGAGCCTGTATACAATAAAATAACCAAGAGGACAAAATCTGTTGCATGCACATGCATTATTGTAACTAGTCATCGCTTTTTTATATAGCATTGAAAATGGTAGGAGTGCAAATACTCCAAAATAGTCTCCCTGTATAATATGATAATTCCCTGTTTCATTTTGTTGCTGAAAGCATGGGATAATAGACCTTTGTAAGGGACAAATAGTTATAAGCCAGTCACTGGACAAAATTCTTTAGCTGTTATTTCATGAGTGTGCATCAGAAATCTTGACCTCTTATTTTGGTATCTAACTTTTGGTTCTTTATTCTTTTTTGCCCCCTCTAGAGACAGTTTTTAAAAACCTATTCAGCATTATGAGCTTTATTGGTGACCCATACTGTAAAGTAAAGTATCTATTCAGCCTGGTATCAAAGGAGCTGAGAAACTTCAGCTCTGGTTTTCTGGGATTACAGATAGCACATAAAAATATGATTCCACAGTAGCACCCAGAATCACAGAATCAATTAGGTTGGAAAAGATCTCTGAGATCGTTGACTCCAACTTATAGATCAACGAGTCCAACCTATTTTCAGATGAAATGGGGCAAAAATGTCCCACTTACTGTCTTTTAAAAGGGGGGGGCTGATTTTTCAAAATGTTCTTCAAACCCTTTGTGAAACATTGTGTAGCTTTTCAGACTGCTTTTCTTGTCCCTCTGGTTTCAGAGCACACTGCACATTCTAACACATTGACTTCTAATAACACTAGATGGACGTTTAATAAGTCCATTCTTAAAATATAAATTTACATAGGTTCATTATTAAAGCTGTTTATCTTGTTCAGCATATATGTAGGATGTATTTATTCCTCATACAAGGTGCACTTGCAGAGTAAAAAAAATATCCATTCTCATCACAGTATGTTTATCCTCTTATAAATTTTTAAACTCACAGGTGACAAGAAGAGATGACCAAGAGTGATGATTTACAAGAATTGTATCACCTATAGCTTCTTAAATCTTTGCTTTGACAGAAACAAGTTATGTAGCCTTTTTTTTACAACGTGTTGTACTGGTTTAGGGAAAGCATTCTGTATGTAATTTTTACTTTTTCACCCAAGACAAGTGTAATTCTTCTGGGAATAAATTCAAGGATCTAGAGGCATACATTACCAAATACTACCATGATTCAGTGCTAGTCTGTGGGGGATATACAGGGGATTTAACAACTGGGAGGGGAGGGTTACAGGCCAAGGAACAGCTGAGTTGCCATGAGTTGCCATAGTATTCATGCTTGGAGAAAACATAGATTTTATGTAGAGCTGAGGATGTTTGGCCTATCTTTGTAACCATTATCTATGAATAATAGGATGTTAAATAGTCTCTAGTCTATGAAATGGCCATTGATTCAGTCTATTTCCCCAAATTAGTTATTTTTTAATACCTATTTTCCTTGTAGATTGTAAATGTAAATGAATATAAAAATGTATATAGTCCAGGTTTTCAATGTCAAACTTTGTGTTTAGAGATCCATTTTAAAGTAAATATTCCTGCTGTCAGCTGAAGCAACCAACCAATTTCATGTCAACTGAGAGAATTGGAATCTTCAGTGGCTTTTTGGGTAGATTTCACTGGGTTTTAGCAGATGCATCAGGTTTTTGGATTGGTTTGCATTTGTTTATTTCAATGCAGTCAGTAGTGGTCAGAACTGCTCTTCTGCTGGTTTAGAGCCAAAACAATTAAACTTCAGTCAACAAGGATTTATAGTAGTCATACTTAATTTCATTTGTTAGAATCCTTTAATGGAAAAAAATGAACCACTTTTATTGATCTGTTTTTAGCCAGAGAAATTCACAAGTAAACATGTTTTATTAATCCATTGTCAGATGTAGTGTGTGTGTGTTTGTGTGTGTATATATATATATATATGTATTTAAGACAATTGCCTGAATGTGAGTATTACACATCATGGTTAAGCATGATGCTCAAAAAAGGAAAGTGTCTTTCATTTATTTTCATTTAAATGAGAAAATCAGTAACTGTAGTATATATCTACATATTGTTCCATACTCTTTACTTTACAGCTCCTTCATGGATATGTCTGCTAGCATTTTATGCATATTTTGCACCATTTTTGTTTAACATTATGAAAAGAGCTAATGCATTGCCTTATGTATTTTATCTCTGTACTTGTTGATAAATGCAGGTAGTGCTTTTCTAATTGTACTCCAACAGTATTCTGGCATTGGTAAATTAGATGTGCAGCACATACCTGACTCAGGATATCTGGATTTTTCATCATTAGGTTTTGAAGTATAAAAAGATACTGAACTCATATTTTTGTATGCTGACAATTGTGTAGGGTTTTTTTATATACTGTATATATCAACCAAGTTTTCCTAAAGAAAATTTATTATTATGAATGTTTCCCTTTTCCTGCTAGAAGATGTGGGTTTATGTTTTCTTGTTATGTATGTATAAATGAATATACAGCATGCACAGTCATGCAGATGTTAACACCGGTGAGAAATTTCAGATTGTCCAGAGGCTAATCGAGTTTTTCCTTATGTTCTACTCTAAAAAGAGTATCTCCATACTAGAAATCTACTTTAGAAATAACTTCTACTCCAGTTTGAAAGTCCAATAGTGTGTTCAAAGTAGTTGGGACATTTCTGCAACATTAGATTTGGACTTTCATGGGAATATCCAAGACATCTTCTGTGTGTGTATGTGTGTCCTATCTGCAGTACCATACACCAGATTTAAAAGACTAAGCAGCCTTATTAACTTCTTTACACCCTGTATATAGTGTATGTATTTGGTTATACTTGTGTTACATTTTAAAAATGAACTTAATTTCTGCATTGAGTATTGCACACATTTTTCAAATTAAGAATATATTTTGTAACATCTCATTAAGCACAAGAGACCATTACTGCTTTGAAATATTATATGTAAGTACAGCCATATACAGAATGTCTCAGTCAGCTTTTGTTTGAAAACAATCAAACTGGCAGTTCTGTGGGTAGTTGAGTTTATTGGAAGTAACCTTTGGAATTAAAGATCCTTGGAACACGGATTTAAATTACTTTTTCCTTTATTTTGTAAAGTGCCTCTGTAGCATACTTTGAATCAATTACTATATTGATTATGGGTAAAACTAATACTGTGTACTTTTAGATCTATGGTTTATTTTTTTAGTTACATAGTAAAGACTGGAATGGTAACAATGTATTACAAAATGTCAAGACAGCAATAAAACCATTCACAATATGGCCACTGCAAACCTCTTTATTTGTAAGCAAGAAATAAGTTGGGAGGGAGGGGGTTGGGGGTCTTTAGCCCTTTCAGTGTGTCTGCCTAGGAATTCCGCTGCAGGAGAACAGAAATTAAACTTCTAGAAATAAATGTTTATAATGAGAATCTCTTCTGCAAACTGAGGCCCAACCTAGGCTCATTGCTGGTAATTGAAATATATCTTTATCACCACTGGAAAACTGAGCCCTGCATGAGCAGTAGCCCCTGGCTTTGGGCAGGTGTACTTTGTGAAGGCTGGAAGAGACACAGGCATGAAAATCACTTTCTGGCCCCATGGTGCCATCACTGTTCCACGAAGCTCTGAAATATCCACCATTTCTGCACTTCTTTGTCTGAAGACTTTCTGCTTACGGCTGTGCACAAGGGTAATCTGACAAGCATAGTGTGGAGTGTTGTACTCCTTGTACTAAAAAAACACCTATAAATGACTGATCCTTTAGAGGGATCTTTTGGGATGCCAGGGAGTTGAGGAGTTGCACTTGCACTGTTTCTTTTGTAGGACCAAAAGCTGATGAATTATTAGACCCTGCAGAGCAGTTGTCTCTATATGAAGTAAGTTCTGATTTCTACAAGGTTGTCGTGATCAACAGATGTTCAGGACTGAAAGGAACAGTGGAGACAGGACCAAAAGCAACTACAGTTACTTTGTAAAATCTGTTTTGTTTTCTATCTTATGCAAGCAAGGAGGAAGATGTAAGTATTTCTGGATAACTAGACTTGAAAGATAGATTTTTTTTCTTCTGTCTATGTATTCCTCTCCCTAATTTTGTGAAGGAAGGCAGCATGACATTTTAAAGTATTCAGCAGCAGAAGTGACCACAGTATTTCAAATATAGTCTGCTTTTCTACCATTACAAGTGAGGTTTCTTTTTTCACTGCTCCTCATTTTTGTGGTCTTGCTGCCATGAATACCTCAGAAATAAAGTCCAAAGAATTCTTTTCTTGATCAATGTACACAATGGGAATAAATAGTGCTTTGAAACAACTGCTGAGAAAGATAATCAATTACACCATGGTAGCACTTGGGTGTCCAGTAATTTTGCATCTTTCATGAGAAAGTGTTGCTATCATGATGATTTGAAAGTCAAAAAGTCTGCAAAGGCACTTGATACACTTACATGTCAGATGAGCACGGTGTGAGTCCATGATTCAAAAAGGATAATATATATTTGCCTCCCATCGAAGTATGTGTCTGCAAAGCTTTGACAGTAAAGACACTTCCTTTTAAATGCTACTCATAAACTTACTTTTACTATGTATTTGATTGCTTTGGAGGTTTTTTAATAGCTCATTATGTCATGCAGAAACAGGATAGATGAAGCTCATACTTGCCTTATACTAATGAAGTGGAATTGCTAACAGTTACTTCATTCTTGCTTGTAGAATCTTAATTCTCTGAAACTATTTTCCCAGACAGTCCTTGATTCCCTACCCCCTCGCTCCCCTCCCCTTCCTTATTTCCATATACATTTTGCTCTGTGGAGCTGACAGGGTTCTGAGGACACTAAAAAGCCCTAATTGCCTGAAACAGCCTCATCCCTGCACCCACTGGCCATGGATTCAAGGCAGCATTTCAGCTCAGGCCTGGGCAGCTCCTGTCAGCAGCCTCATATCCTGCGTGAACCTTGAAACCTGGGCTATGGGTAGCTTTGTCCCTAGTCCCATCTTCTGCTGTTTGTGATTGGACTTTCTGGATGGACCCTGAACCTGGTCCAATATTTCACCTTGTCAGATCATCCCTGGACTGCCTTTTGTTTTCCTGGTCCTGCCGGGGAGGCCACTGGACTGTGTTTGCCCACAAGTCCCAGCTTGTCCTCCTTCAGAGAGTGGACCTGCTCTTGCTGCTTCCCAAGAAGAATGTCCAGTGCTGGTACAGGTTGTCCATGTGTAACACACTCCTGGCTTGTGTTGTCTTGAAGCAGCCCAGTGAGTTAGATTAACGGGGAGGCGGGAGGGGAAGGGGAAATGCCCATTTCCCATCACAAGATAGATGGGAGGCTTCCTCCATTGATTTTAATATTGGGACTAAGGGTAGCATACAAAAATGTCTATATCCCTAATCTGGCAAAAAGATTTGGAAATGGATGTCCAGAATGCCATAAGGTTTGGAGAGGGGGGAAAAGACACTGGGTAGTGAGGAGGAGTGTAAGATAAGGCAAGTGCTGAGCAGTGTAAACACGGCAGTGGAATATCCTGAAGATTTGGCTTTAGTTTTTCCAAGTATTTAACACAGTTGATGTGTTATAAATAACTGCATCCTTTATAGAAGACTCAATATAAATTGTTAGAATTTTAACTTGTATATAGATTTTTTTTTTTAAGCTCTAGGTTTTATCTAGTCATTAATTATTTATAGTTCTTTATCAGGGCAGGAGGGATTTTATCGTCTGGAATTAGTGTCTTTCCTTGTGAAGTATAACAGCCTCTAAAAGTAGGAGGAAATTGTACTTGGATATATTCTGGGACCATAATCAAATGAAAGGAACACCAATAGGTTTTGATTCTGCTTTCATTTAAATGAATAACCAAATTTTCATTGACTGCAGAGAATGAATCCATAATACCAGCACTATTATGCCAGACCCAGACTAGCTTGAATGGTTGTCAACGTGTTTAGTTCACCTAATTAATGAAACTATTCATGTCTCAAGACAGAAAGCTTGACTGGAAATGAGAAGCAGACCACATGTAATCAATGAGGTTTTGTCATCAACCAGCCATAGAGTAGGTCTAATCAAACCAATACAGGACATGACTGCAAGCAAATGAACATCAGCACTGTATTATCTACAGCCAGTGCATCATCACAAAACTTAATGACAAAGTATCACCCAGATTAAGACAGAAATAATGTCTGATGCTAATCAGCGCTACTTGCTCATATTGTAATACATTTCAAAATATGTTGAGTGGCAGCTGAATTCAAAGTCAAGACAAAGTGAAGCTTGATTGAATGCTTAGCAATATATTAGGTGCTGTTCCAAAATAGGAAAATACATAAAGCTTTCATACATTAAGAAGTTGAGTAGGTGTTTGGAATTTTGACAGCACGCCCTGGAAAATTAGTGGCTTGGGAAACAGGGAAATAATTACAATCGTGCCAATTTTAAAGGACATTTGTGGGCCTGATACAGACAGAACAGACAGTAGGCTTTCATTTCTGGACTAATTCCCATGACTTTGACAGAAGGCATTAATATTTGAAACTGTAGCATAGGACTAAATTACGTTATCTGGGTATTCACCACACAGCAGTCATGAGGAGAAAGAGGATCTCATTTAGTCTTAGGCCTTATCTTTAAAGAAACACAAATCCCCTACCTAATCATAACTCCTATTTTTATATCTAATGTGAGAAATAAGCAATATCTCTCTACTGTCTTCAGTAACAAAACAATATATTAAGTGGTATTTTAAGAAATTTTCCTCCTTTTTTTAAATTTAATAATTCATTTATTCTGCCAGGTAAAATGCCTTTGAGAGGAACAGTAGAAGCTAATATTCCAGTCACAGTGATTGTATGGGCTTATTGTGCCTTCAACACCTCTCTTGAAGGCCACAGTATGTTTGGAGCTCCCTGCATGAGCACTTTTCCTAGTGGTAAGCAGTCAGGCAAAGAGAGGACTCTGAAGATGGAGGTGTGACTGAAGTGCTTTCTTGAGATTGAGATTGTTGTAAAAATGCACCCTGTGCACACTAGTGTTCTAAGTTGTATGATCTAAATGACCTTACAACAAAAACCTCAGTTCAGTGTAGCGAAAGTAGAATATGAGCCTTCCTGATGGTCTTTCATATATCTGACTGCTAGAAGAACAGGAAACAGATATTCTGTACCAGCTGGAATACAAGTGGGACAACTGCTTATATTGTGTTTTAGAATGAGAAGAGCAGAAAAAACAGTGGAAATTCCTACTTTCTCCCTAGGTATCCTCAACATTTATATTTGCCTTAGGCCACAGTAGATCAAAAGAATGGGGACATATCCCTCATGATAATCAGGATTTCAGTAAATTTCAAAGCAGTTCAAAATTTTCTCCAAAGAAGTAGAAAATTTTATATAAAGTGAGGAACTCCTTCTACTGTTCTTCTACTGAGTTCTATTTCCGTGTTTCAAAATGCTAATATTCCCTGTGAACCTTCCTTAAAACAGACTCAGTGGGGAGGACAAAGAATAAACCAGCATGGAAAATGGACCCTGCTCATGTTCAAAGGAAAGAAAATCACAGATGCTGAGGGCTTTTCAAATGTGCTGAACCACAACCATTTTCTGTTTCATTCAGAATTGGTCTGAAGCGTGTCATGGAGCAGGGCTGTCAATGCAGTGCAGTGTAGAAATACAAAGCTATGCCAGATTTTTTAAAGTTGTGATACATGAAAGCAGGCCTGCTTTGAATAAGATGGGGTGAAACAGAAGAAATGTGCTTCCCTTCTGCCCTTGTGAAATTTTCTGTTTGCCTCCTATACAGGACTGTTTAACTATGCTTCTATGGGAAATGAGACTTTTTGTCAACCTAGATTTTAACAGTCTGTCTGCTGAAAAATAATTTGCTTTCTGCATCCTGCAGTGACAGCTGTGCAGTGTTTCAGCTACTGCAGAGTAGCATGGAGGTGCGGTAGGACAGACCAGAGGAGATGCTGAGGTGGTTCTGCCTTTCACTCTTGTTAGTCCAGTGCTACATAGCTGTATAGCTACAGCAGGAGAGATAAAGAATTGCTCCTTTTCTAAAGCACAGCCAGGCCATTGGTGTGCAGTCCTGGGATAAGCACATTCACAGGAGGGTATATTGTTTAGTTTGGACTATAAACTTTCAATTGCTAGGCGATTTTTATACCCTCATTTGTGTCAGATGTTATAAATGTATGTGCTTGGGATCAGGCCTTCTTTGTTTCAGATTCCAGAAGCACTTGGATGAGTTAGACTGCAACCTATTTGCCTATCAGCCCTAGGTGTACCTGGAGCAGAGCTACAGTTACTCAGGATTTTTTTTTCAGTCAGAAGAGAGGCATCTGGAGATTTTAGACAGACTCACAAGCCATTTTGAA
>QWTY01032089.1:0-19065 GCA_008033365.1 Pseudorectes ferrugineus | reverse complement strand
GGGTTTGGTGTGAGGGGAGAGAGAGATTACAGCAAAGCTGGGTGTGCGGGTGTTCACCCATACAGAGACTTTGGGCTTGGCTTTACTCCCTGTGATGGGATTTAGTAACAGTTCTGCTGCACTGCTGTGGCCAAGCGCCTCAGGCAGCAGAGGTTCACAGTGAGCTCCTGGGCACAACCCCAGTACCTCCAGCTGCAAATGGTGTCGGGAGGATGTGGGAGAAACGGAAGGGGATCAGTTTTCCTCCTAAAAGAAGCAAAAAGGACAATATTTAAGAAATAAAGTATAAAATACCTTCCTGAGACACAGCATACATTGTGCAGAATGTCAGCTGTGACAATGCTGTCACAGCTTTCTCCTTCCCACCTGATTCCATGCTTTACATACCAATATTTGCACTTTGGCTATTTAATTGCTGCTACACTGATGGCCCATTAATTTGCCAACCTGCTCTCTGCAGATGGCAGTGCAGATTCACATTCCAAATCCAGCGTTGCAAATTTTTCCTCCTTGTGAAGCTGGATAGTTCTAGGGTTTAAGTCTTCCCTGTTCAGCTTGTTCCTTCTGGCTGCACTTACTCTGTGCCAACCTGACCACTGTGAGCCAGGAAATGTTTGTCTAAGTAATGGAAATACAATATAAATGTGACAGATTTGAGCTCAGAACTATACCTGGGCTTATTTTATTTAATTTATACCTGGGTTTCACACACTTTGGTTTTGTACTAACCTGTTAGAGTCAGCTCAAAAATCTCTCCACATAGTGCTCAGTGGTGTTTCCCCCTCTCCTGTTTCAGCTGTTCCTGTTGGAATTTGTTTGATTTCCCAGCTCCTCAGAGTTCAGGGTCAGAACTGGCCGCTGAACATTTTTTTGTGGTTTCCTTTGCAAATCTGGGAACTGAGGCAATACCAGGGAGTTTTCTTTTTCCAATTAATTTGCCATTTAATTTCCTCTGTGTTCCACGCCCTGTGATCCTGTCCTAGTCTGTTCTTTTCCTGGTTGGAAAGGTATTCCTCCTCCCTCTCCCTGGCTGTAATCTTACATTGTGTGTCAGAATAATGTATCCCATGGCATGTTCAGCTCAGCCTCTGACAAGATCTTGGCTAATGCTTGGCTTCTCTGCTCGCGATCTAGTGTGAATGGGGAGATCACTCCCTGGAGCATTTGGGTTGTTTCATCCTGAAACACAGAGCAAGCACAAGAACAAAGCCTAAATCCCTGTACCTATCATGGAGAAAGGGAAGGATCCAAAGAAGAAAATGTATTTGGTGTTATATTGAAACCTTCCAGATCTTTCTATGCATCTTTTCCATTTGCCTGCCACTAACCAGATTAATAAACACAAAGGTTATTTAACAAAAGAATAGTAAGAAAACAACAAACTCTTATATCCACTAATACAATCAAGAAGAAGTAACACAGCTGGCATTTATGGACTTTTTTTTCTACATCGCAGAGAAGAAAAACTGATGTAATTTAATGATTTTTCTGTTAGCATTACCAGGATGTCATAAAAATGTGCAGAGGTTTGATAATATAAAATTACAGTGGTTCTGGAAGGTGTTAACATTTTCCAAAGAAGAATGGTCAGGACTGGTGATGCTGCAGAGGTGTGTAAGCAGCAGCATGAGAGCCCTTATCAGGGGAGAAAACACACAAAGGAACCTCAAAAACTGCTGGTTCAACCCTTGTACTGTTACAGGGCATCCTCCTGGCTTGGTTTTGCTGATGAAATCCACCATATATATTTGATTTTCTTCTTCCCTCCAGACATTCCACTTTGCAAAGGAATTGCTGATTACTTGCTTCCTTTTTTTTTTTCCTGCTGTGAAGTTGGAAAGTTTAGGAGCCCCACATGAGGTATTTTTAGAACCAGTGTTGTATTGTTACTGCCATGGCACTTTTATCAGTTAAAGCAATAAAAAATCTGAGCTGTTGTTCCAGCCAAGTATTTTGATCCCTTCAGAATACAGATCACGTTTTTAAATGAAAGATAAATTTAGCCGTATTTATTTTTTGTGCATAATTTAACTCAAAGATAAGAAGACAGTCTGATTTAATAATCTATTCAGCATTACAGAAAATTGGTGATTTTAAAAGCCTCTGATTAAAGATTCTAGGATCCTGTTTCCTTCCACTGTAGCAGAATAAACTCTTTTTTTTTCAATGTATTACAAGTTTGTATTTTTTTACAAACATTCTGAACACAGAACTCAAATTATCCCAGACTTTTAGCATATCCTTAAAAACTGCTTTACATACTCCATCTGTTGGTATGCCAAGCAACTATCCAAATGAGCAGCATTTCCATGGAGATTTGTAAAACTATAGTTAAAGTAAGAAAACAGCTCTAGCAGGGGGATGGCATTGGAGGGGTGTTTTATTGGAATGTGATTGTTGCAGCTGGTGGGTGAGGTTGATACTTAAAACACTGTTGTCCTGCAAAGTGTCCAGGACCTCCTCACCTCAGAGCTGTGTCTGTGAACACTTTGGGTGCTCATTTGCAGGAAGAACAGTAAAAATAGTTCATTTCCATTTCAGCACATTCCATGAGTACCTGTGAGTGGCCCTCAGTGCTCTGAGGGCATCTCTTTCCCACCTCTAATAAAGTGTAACTTGGGCTGCAGAAGCCAGTTAAGGCCCGTTGACTTCTAAGGAAAATGTTTGCTGTATCTCTGAAGGGTGAAGATGGCACTTGAGCAGCTGGAGAAGGAGTTGTATGGAATCAGAACTGGGGTTTAGAGCTGAAATGGGGTTGTGTTTATTTATGGGCACCTGAGGTTTGGAAATCTTTCTGAGAATAAGTGCTTTGGAGTGAGGTATCAGAATCAATCTCTTAGAACATGTTGCTTTATGAAAACAAACCCAGGAACATCTGGGATTGGCTCACCAAATGCCAGCCCAAAGAGCAGACCTGTATCCAGGGAATTGTGATTGGCTTGAAGCTGCATCGCAGGCCAGGAGCAGGGAGCACATCTGTTCCTGGGAAGCAGCTGGGGAGGCTCAGTGCACTCTGGTATTTTGGAAAAAGGTGCTTTCTCTCAATAGTATTCCACAGAAGAAGGTTTGTTTTCATTTTTAGAAGCAGCTCCGAGGGGCTGGTGGAATTCCTGTAACAGCAAATGACATTTCCAGCAAGGATAAAGCCACAGCTCTTGGCAGGAGCTCCCATACGTTATTGTGGATAATCACTGAAAAGGCAAAGCATTGATTTTGGAGTGATTTTTGCAGGGAAGCGTCTGTGAGGGAATGAAGAGTGAATGGTGCACTGGGAATGGTTTTGTGCTGATCTTCAGAGAGGAGCTGACAGCTCAGGGCTCATGGAGCTCCTGGGGATGCAAACCAGGCTGGGCATGCCCAGAGCGGGTGTGGGGGGATCAAAATGCCCCTTTTCCCTCGAGCAGGAGTGGTTGCAGGAAGGGGAAAGCATTGCTGTGGATTTTCCTGGGAAGAGATGAGCTTCAGAGGAGCAGAGATGCAGCCAGGTCCTCGGAGCAGCTGTTGAAGAAGGTGGCCTGGGGAACAAGAAGTGGGGCAAAAAGAAAAATATCCTTGGAGATGAGGTAGCCATGGCCTCGGAGTGGGTACAGGAAGCTTCTGGTTATTCCTGGTTCCTAGAAGGAAAGGTTGTGTGTGCTGGGAAGGAGCTCAGCCAGAGTGCAGACAAGTATTTTAACACAGGGAGTTGTGGTTCTGTTGTCTCATGTTGTGGTTTCACAAAACATCCACCTCAATTACTGTTTCTTTGTTGCTGGGGAGCACAAGCAGAGGAGGAAAATAATAATTTAAATTTAACTCTGCTAAATATACATGAGATTTCCTGGGACAAAGAAAAGACTTCTGTAGCTTGAGGGGGTGTTGCTGTGCCAGATTTCAGAGGCTCTACTACAGCCAATAACATTCTTGGAACAGCTTAGTTGGAAGCATTTTTATAACATTTTTTTAGGCAACACAAATACAGCCATTGCCTCCAGGAGTGTATGGGGTTGCTCTGGAAGTCACACCAAGTATATCTGTGTGGTGCTGATTGTTACTGTGTTTATTTTGGGGAATTAGAGAGAGTCTCCGATGATACAATTTGCAGATCATGCCCTTGAAATTTAAAGAAAATGTTTAAAAATGTATGTCTGGCCTCACTTTCTCTGTATTATTATGGTCATAGCATACACATTCAGATATTCCAAGGGCAGGTACTCTGTGTTTTCACTCTCCCCAGGACAATGAAGCCCTTCCTCAACTCTTGTTGCTGGAACTGCCTTGTAATAAAGACTCCAGCTGCTGCCACATGATGCCAGTCACAGTAGATCTAAGTTAACTACATTTCATGGGTCAAAAAGGTAGTAGACAATTCTGCAATAAACATGTCTTATTAAAAAAAACCTACTGTCTGGTGCATGGTATTATATTGAGGCACTTTCTGATAAATGGGAATTGGTTACACGAAACATCTTTTTAAAAACCTTAATTTGATAATGTGAGTGCTGCTAAAATAATTGATTTCCAAACTGGTAGGGATGGTGGTGGTTTTATGTTTGTTGCTGCCTATTCTAAATTTGATAACAGCTTGAGGCCAAGATTTTAAGGCATTTAAGCATCCCAAGCTCCATCAGGAAATTTTCTACTTCATACACCAAAAACCCCAACAGTTTTGCCATAATGTATAAATGTTCATGTAAAGTGTCACAGGACAAAATCTCACCTTGTCCTGGCTGTGCTCTGGATTCACAGCTGGGAACTGATGTTTTAGTTTTAGTAATTAAATATCCCCAAACTCACATTAAAGTAACAAGTCAAAGCTCATCATGCTGAGGGACTCTGCTCCTCGGGGGTAGAACATTTCCACAAGGAGGGGGTGGATATTTTGGGAGTCAGAGATCAGGCCAGTGGGACTGGCTGGGAAATGCACTTCACCCAGTCAGCCTTTCCTCTTAGGAGAGGTGCTCCATTGCTGAGTCCTCGGGAAGCCTAGAGGAGTCGAGAATATTCTGTATTTTACAGCCTAAACCTCTTGTTGTCAAGCTCAAGCGAGGTTTGCCTGGCCCCCTCCCCACATTCCTGTCTCCAGGGGCTCTGTGCTGTACCCAGGGCAGTTTGACCAGGAGTTTTGAGAGGATTTTTCAATCTGGTTGCTGAGCACTGCTCTGACCTGCACCAGCTGCTTCCCGCAGAGATGATTAGGAGTTGGATTCAATGATCCTTGGGGTTCCTTCCACCTTCCACTTCAGGATATCCTGTGGTTCCATGATCTGTGGCCGGGATGCCCTGTGCCGTGCCCCAGCCAGGCATCCCAGCACTAGATGGTGCCAGGCACCGCTGTGCCATGTGTGAGGAATGGCAGATCCAATTGCACGGGCACTGGAGCAAGGCAGAGCCATAAAACTCTGCTGCAAACAATGTTCATCAATTATGGCATAAGTACTGGGCTACGATAAAATCAGCAATTAAGGCCAAATGCTTATTAAGGATTGAGAGATTCAATGAGAGCTCACTGGGCCGTGAGGAGCAGTGCTGGAGCCCAGCTGATTCTTCTGCTTTTCCCAGCTTACACACAAATGGCTGCTGCTGTTTACCACTCACTCCAGGAGACAATTGGGAATGGCAATTCCGAGGGAAGAGCTCTAAAAGGCTGAGTAATTTGTTGCAAGCAGGTGATGATGATTTCTGTACGTGAGTGCAGGAATCCACTGTCTCAATAGCCCAATTCCTTGTGCTGTTTGTGCCCCCTGGTTAGGTCACAGTTATGATTCCTGGCCTAGGAGTTTTTGTGGGTTTTTTTTTCTTGTAGACTAAGAAAGCCACAAATTGAGCATCAGAGATTGTTGGTGTGTGTGTCAAACCCTGACATGAGCTTGGAACATGCTTTTGTATTCCCAAGTATATTTTAAGAGCTCCTTTGTCCTGAAGAAAAAAAAAGAAAACAAATTATTATTGCAAGACCTGGATTGAAAAGCACTTTTCATCATACTTGGGAATCTCCTGTGTTTGTTTCTGCCTTCAGAGTAGAACCCCAGGATTTGATTGATAAACTCCTGGTCTCAATTTGGGCAGATTTCCTTTATTGCTCTAGAGGAATTGGCATTTCAGTGTAGGAAAAGCAGCAGATCGAGCTGAGGACTAGGAGAGCTCTCTGTGTGCATTGTGCATTAGCATAGTTTCAATTATATATAAAGTGCGCATTTCTAATTTAATTGAGGTGTCAGTGAAACAGCAGCCATTGAGCAGTGGATATTTACGGGCTCTTCAGCACGGAGCTGAACCCAACCCTGCTCCCATTATGCTCATCACATAAACAGGAATCATCTTCCCTGGGACTTCTCTGGGAACCTTCCAGAGAATGCTAAGAGCTCAGACAGCATGTGCAGGGCACAGGAGGGACAAAAGGAGACATCCTGGGCAGTCTCCCAGTTCAGTGCTGGGTGTGGATCAGGGGACACGGTTTACAGAAGCCAAAACACCT
Source organism: Pseudorectes ferrugineus (assembly GCA_008033365.1). Classification (NCBI taxonomy): domain Eukaryota; kingdom Metazoa; phylum Chordata; class Aves; order Passeriformes; genus Pseudorectes; species Pseudorectes ferrugineus. Next base: position 12,608 of record QWTY01032089.1, on the reverse strand, counting down.
GGACATGCCCTTCCAGGTCCGTAAGCCATGAATCACTGCCGTGAAATCCTGGGCTCCGATCTGAAAGGAAATGGAAGCAGACATTGTATAGATGCTCCTGCAAAGGCAAAAGGAATATTGAGCCAGGTTAAGGAAAAGCTGACATAGGGCAGAAATGGGATACGTTTTCAAGAGCAAATGGTTCCATTAAGTCCAGGGAAGCGCTTGTGTCCTTGGAAGTCAGAGCTGGCCTGAAGTACTATGTCCATCCAGGGCACTCAAAAACTGAACAGCCCTTGGTGTGCTAAATTAGGTTACAAATCATTTAAATAATGCTTCCAGAGAAAATTCGTGTTTCCTTGTCCCTCTGACTGTGGTTCTTCCCTTTCTTGCCTTTGCTTCTTGTCTTCTGCCACACACCCGCTACAGAATTTTTGTTGTTCTCTAAGTGCCAAATTGCTTCCCTCCCATCACCCGATTTTTTTTAATGTTCAGTCTAATTAAGGCCTCGGAGCCAAGATGTGCAGAACAAGGGGGTCAATTGTGCTCCCACTTCCATGGCGCGAGCCCGGAGTAACTCTGCGGAATGCTGCAGTAAATTTCCATGAGCCTCGGCGGAGCTGCTCCAGCCGGGCAGCTCAGGGGGAGCTGACTCAAACCTCCCAGAGCGTCAGGAGGGCACCAAAGACAATCCATTACCACCGGGAGATGTTACACTGCATGGGAATGAGAAAGGAAATACCTGGGAGGCAGCCAGGCTGCCTCATCCTGGGGTGTCCTTGGGAGCGCTGCTATCATGTGGGGCTCTGGGGGAGGGAAAAGGAGGGTGGGTGGGCATAGGGAACATCCTCAGTGGCCATAGCTGCTGCCCCTCTCGGGAGATCACAGTGTCACAGAATCCCAGGATCACTGAGGTTGGAAAAGACCTCCAAGACCACTGAGTCCAACCTGTGATCAATCCCAACCTTGTAAACCAGACCACGTTTGGATGTGGTTTTTCACAGCAATTGGTTTCCTTTTCTGCCTTCTAAATGCTTTTTCCACGGAATAGCGGTTGGCATCAAGAGCGTTCCTGTGGGAACAGAGAGATCAGGAAGGGGAGTCATTGTCAGGGCTGTTTCAGTGATGGGCCTAATATAATGGGATGGCTGCGACCCAGGCTGGAGGTTGAGTGGGGAAGTGATGCAAATCGGAGAAGAGAAGAGAGGTCACGTAAATAACATCATCCAGCGTGTTTGCTGTGAGCAAGCAGAATGTGAGTCGGGCAGAAATCTGTCTCTGTCAGGGACTCCTACCGATCCATTTCTCCATGGATCAGCTGCACGTAAAGTTAATCTGCTTATGGAGCAGCTGAGAGACTGAGATGCCCTCAATGCCCTCATCTCATCCCTGCATCCAGACAGAGTCTCCAAATCCCAGGGGAGCAAAAATTCCATCTGCATTTGGTGTGACCACCCCTCATGCCTCTCCTTTCCTCTCCCCCTCTGCAAGGGGGTGGGACAGGACTGAGCAGGAGTGAAGTCACCTCTGAGGACACATCTTGTGGAAGGTGCCCCTGTCCGTCACAGGGGGTGGAATGAGATGAGCTTTAAGGTCCCTTCCCACCCAACCCATTCCATGATTCCATGATTCTGTGGGCTGGGGTGGAAGCTTGTGGGCTTAGAGCCTCAGTACCACTTCAGATTGTCCGTATCTCTGTCATAGGTGTGCAAGGGAATCTCATGTATGTGTGTCCTCCAAAACCTTGGGCTGGCCTCCATCGATGGCTTCTTGTCCTCGCCAGCAGGGACCGTGTCAGCCAGGCTGCTCCAGGCAGTCTGGTCTGACCAGTGTCATTGTGCAGCCACAGGAGCTCAAATGCCATGAGAAGGAAAAGAAGAAAACCTTTATTTTGTCCTAATTTAAAATCAGCCGAAGTGTGTACATTGGAAGATACAGTTCATGTTTGTTAACATTAGTGGCAAATGTGTAACTTAATCTGCATCTTATTTTATTTATTTCATTTAGAGTATCATTCATAATACCTCATCCTTTATTTTACAATAACATTTATAGTCACACTGCAAAAGCCAACCAGAATTAATCCATGATGCTTCCCTCTGAATCATTTCTAGATAGAAACCCTGGGAGACAATTTACATTCAATACAGGTGTTCTTTACCACCCTTGGACCCATGTTCCTTATCACCTGGCCTGATGGGTCAGCACAATCCCTTTCCTTTTTTATGTAGTGCTGCCTCCAGGCCCACCTACTCCACGATCCAAGGGCTGGTGGATTCCAGGGAGCTCATCCATGTCTGTACTCCTGTAATTTCCTGTAACAAACAGTGCAAGGTCATTGCTGTGGGGATGGTTCATGCTGGACTCCTGGGAATGCTGCTCCCTGCTCCTGCAGAGCTCTGCAGCATCGAGCTGCACGTTGGGCACGTTCCAGTTCCAGTTTGGAACACCCGTGTGGGCAACACAGCCCATGGTCAGGACACTCCTTTTGTGCTGCATCACTGCGGAACAGGGAGAACATTGAGGGAACGCTGTATTTCCATGGGGAAGAGTTTGGGATGGGGAAGGGCTGGGCCTCTCTGAACACCTGCATGTACATCCTTGGCTTCCCTGTTATAGCTGGATTTCTGAGGTCCCAGTCACATGCACCCCTTTATTTAGCTTTATTTAGCTTTGCTCTCTGGAGGAGACCACAGCCAGTGCACTCTGAAAGTGCTTCTTCCTGATTGCTTTCCCTTTCCAGCTGCATTTTAGCAGGACAGCAGGTCAGCCAGTGAGACATCTTGGACTTTGAACTGTGTCCTAAGAGCATCATTTTTCCAAGCCCCCTTATCCTCACAGAGATTTCTCTCCCTGCTTAGCACCACACACAGCAACAATCCCATTCTCATCACCTGAGCGCCTTCAACAGATTCTCAGTCTCAACAAGTTAATTAGATTAAAGTGTTTAAAAAAATCACTTTCACAGTGAGACATGAGCAGAAAGCAAGATGCTTCTCCTCATCTAAGAGAGCAAGAGCCATGTATCGTATCAGTTAATTGGTTCAACTAAAACTCGGATAATTCAGTTACTCCGGAGTGAGTGATTTAATAACAAACCCTTCAGTTCACAGCAGCCCAGTGCTCAGGGTGTGTGAAGACGTGCAGCAGGGCTGTGTGCAGGCAGGGCTGTGCAGGGTCCTGTGAGGAGCTCCAGGTGTCTTCAGCCAAAACAGCCACCAAGGGCATGATCCTGCCTGGATAAAGGGAGGAGCAAACAGCAGGCACCCAGAGAGGAGTAATTATTCCTGGAGACCTCTTCACAAAGGTCATCCTCAGATGGTTTTAGTGCAGCCTCTTAAGCCTGTGCCTCAAGACTGTCTCTGTTACAGTGATCTACATTTTTAGCCCAGTTTTCCCCAGGATGAAGAGTTGCAGTCACACCATCTGGCTGCCTGCACGGCTCCCTTCCATAGCCTTTGTGCCTCCTGTGCGCCTGTGGCAGAGTGTGCAGGGCTTGAAAACCTGGATCTGAAACCCCAGAAAGGGGTGACGGTTGTCAAACAGGCACAGGGTGATTGTTCCCCCAAGCTGGAGGGTGAGGGAGCACTGGGGACCCCTCAGGAGGTGGTGTAGGGACAGGACACAGCTGCTTTGGAATCAAGTGTCTTTGGTTCTGCTGTTCACAGAATTGCTGTTCTGTCTCTGCAGAGACACTCTTAGCTGTTGACTTGGAGATATTTTTGCATGTAGGTAGGACTGTCCCTGTAATGTACCTGTCCTTCAGGCCTTTCTGAGCTTGGATCTGGCCTCCCAGTTTCTCTACAACCCCCTGTACTGGGACCTGCCGTGCTCTGAGCCCGGGTCAGGCCATAGGCACTTCCCATTCTGGAGAACCACAGCTTGGTCTTGGCTGTGCCCTGCACCCCCCAGTCACTCCAGTCACCCCACGATCACCCCAGTCACCCCACAGTCACCCCACAGTCACCCCATGGCCCCCATGTGCCCTCTCAGTTGGACCTTACCCTGCCAGGTGAAGGGCAGTGTGAATCCCTTTCTCCTGACTAGTACCTTTTAAAATTAATTTCTTTCCAAGGCTGGATTGAGTTGCAGGGAGCCCTTGGGCACAGGTTCTGGTGGCTCTGACCTTGCCACGTTTGCTGACAATGAGCTCCCAGGGTGTCTCAGCACCCCGGGCTCGCGAGGAGCCGGGTTCTCTGCAGGTGAATCACTGCTGACACAGATGTACTTCCCTCACTCCTGCAAGGTTTCTGTTCTGCCCACTGCACTGTGTTAACTTTCAGTGTCTTTATGTCGACTTTGATCTTGAGGCCTCTCTTTAATTTGGGACAGATAATCAAATTATTGGTAGAAATTCTGAGGTTCAGTGACCAATCTTTCAATCTAATTTATATTTGTGCATGATTTCAAAGCAAATGTCAGTTGTTCCACAGTGTTTGGAAGGACTGTTTATTCAGATGTACAAAAAGATTCATTTTTAGCATTAGGCAATCAACTTCTTGTTTATTAGTTTTCTATGGAGAAAAAATAAGACAATTACACACACACACAGAGGCACACACACCACCTTGCATCAACCCAAAATCCAGCATCTACAAGACTGGAAAATGCTTTGACATGTACTATTAGGTGGGTTTTACCAAATTGCTTTTGCTATAGTTTAATATATTTCAAAAATTAACACTACTAAAGTTTGCTTTCAAAAATATTTACCCCAAAGACAGTGGGGAGAAGGCTCCCAAGTGGTATTGAACATACGAGATTATGCAGGAAAATGCGATTTCTCAATGGGGAATTTTACATCCATTTAGTTGCAGTCACAGTGCAGTTGTGTTCATCCCACAAGTGAATCCTCACCTTCAGTACCTACCCACAGGACAGCTAAAGCTTAATAATTAATACAAACATTAGTGAGGATTGAAATTAGATGATCTTTAAGGTCCCTTCCGACCCAAACCATTCCAGGTTCATTCTACACCTGACCATGACCCACAGGGACTGATGGAATTAGGTTTTTTTGACTTCTTGGCTGTTTTGTCCTGGTTCAGAGTAAGGTGAAGGGGGCCCTTGGAGAGGGCTCTGTCCCTGCACCCCGTTGCCCCTGGAGAGGGTCAGCATGCAGAGAAGCTGAACATATTCCTTGGCTGGGGCTCGGCTGTGTGCCGGGATTGCCGGGCAGCAGGAACATCAGTGCTGTCTGAGCCATGGCTCCGAGCCAGAGCCCTGTTTCCTTCCAGCAGTATTGAAGTGCTTCCCTCTGTCTAGACTATTTCATGTCCTTTTCAGTGCCTTTTTTATGCCCAGAGTTTTATGGCACCAGCCTGGGAACATAATTCCCTTGCCCTGGAGAAACAGCCATCAAGACAAGAGAAGTGTTGGGGTTGTTTGTGGTCTCATGCAGTGTTGTGCCCACACAGAGCAACTCCTGCCTTTCTCATGGCATCTGGTCTCAGGCACAGTTGATGTAAACATCTTTAAAGCTACTGAAAATATATTTATATCCAGCTTCTAATGAATCTACTGGAAGTACATCCACTCATTTTCCTCCTACAGATCATGGAACACAGAGTCAAGTATTAAGTTCTTTGTTTGGTAGAGGACATGCTAGAAACTGCTGGTTCAAAAAGATTAGGCACAGTAATTAAAGCATAATTGCTATTAATAGTTGTCTTCCTAATCAGACTTATCTCTCTATTGCTCCTTACCTCAAAGGATTTTTCCTTCTTTGTGTTTTCCTGGGAATGTGTTGTTGACGAAACAAGGCAAACCATGGCCACAAACCTGTGGGTAAAGGTGTGTAATTCGGTGAGCCCAGTACACACTGGTGGGTTCCCGCCGGAGTGGATCCATCCCTGGATGGGATGGATCTGTTTTCCTCACCTGCCTCCCCATGCAGCCAGGCAGCAGCTCCCGGTACTCTTTCATTCACTTCCAACCCACTTTTAGACAGTGCAGTAAGGTGGGTGCCTCTCACCTCGGGGCTGTGTGGTGTCCCTGAGGTGCTGGCAGGAGGTGGCTGCTCTGACCAGAGCATTCCCACTGCAGGAGCCAGAGCAAGGGCTGGTTGTGCCCGAGAGCACTGGTTTCTTCTACAAGCAGGGTCCTGGGGAGGACAGCTGGGGATCTGCACATTCCAGCCCTTGATACAGCCTTTGTGGAGACTTTAGAGTCCAGCCTAACCCAGTCTCGTGCCAGCTGCGATCCTCTGAAGGTCTGTGTTGGCGCAGGGGCAGGGCTGGGAGTGCTCCGTCAGTCCTTTCTCTGCGTCACTTTGTGCAAAGACAACATATTTTCCTCCTGTCTTGGTTTTATCTTTCCTGCACAGTCTCTATCACACTCCTCTGTGCTTCCTCACTTTCTGCCATTCCCATTTCTACTTGCTTCTTCCTTTCCCTTTTTTCTTTTCCGATATTCATATTGCCCCCGAGTGCAGTTGTGCAGCTACAGGAGAAATCCCCAAACAATCTGCCAGCCCTTTGAAGAAGGGTTGTGTTCTTCTATGTCAGCTTAATTACTGTGTCCCACTGAGGATGCCAAGGCCTTCTGGGAGGGGAGAGCAGAGGCAGCTCTGAGCGTTGGATTCAGGCTGGGACTGTGCCCGGGGCACTGCAGGGCTCCCATGGGACACTGCCTGTCACCTGCCCTCTTGTCACCCTGTCTGTGCCTCCAGCATCTTATTGTGTTGTGTTTATTACGGGTTGGTTCTTACAGACCTGTCCCTCAAGTGCTGAGCTCCTCACCTGTGATCTGGAAAAGTGCTGAGCAGAGTGCTCAGAAATAAGCACCTCATTTAGTCACTGAGCTGGGTCAGAACTGGCCGTGCCTGGTGGGAACAGGCCTGCACTGCACCACACAGAGGGTAAATCAAATTACAGAGCCCCTGGGGACAAATCCTGCTGACTGCCCTGCTGGCTTCTCTCCCTGAACTTGTAGATTCTGCTTTTCCCACACCCCAGGTCCTGCTTCTGCCTCTCTTACCTGGTCACTGCCGATATCGACGAACTGAACTGCTCAGAGCATGAGCTTTGCGAGAAAATCCGTATTTTTCATGGCTGAACACCTTTCCTGTCTAAACGCTGTGATGTCCTGGAAACAGCATAAAGCTGTTGTTAATGGGCCTGATCCTGTGAGCAGCTGAGCTCATTTCATTCCCACTGACTTCCTTGGCAAGTGAATATATTCATTTCTATTCATATAAAATACAGTAAATATAAAATAACATACACAATTTATTATACAAAATGAATATATCCATTTATATGAATTATTATACATATAATATATGAATAAATATTCATATATTCATCTGACTTTCACAGTCTGGCAGCACACATCTGCCCTTCTTACGAGGACTTGCTTAAGCAATGGAGAGAGGCAATGGAAGGGATATACAGGACTTGGGCCAGGCTTATCTTATTCCCCATCCCAGTCAGGCTAAGCCAGAGCATCACCTGCCCCCTCTGGAACCAGAGCCCTTCTGGTGCCTCAGGAGGAAATCTGCAGCTCTGGTGACACCGAGCTGGAATCTCAGTTGTTTTTTAAGGACGGTGTTTTGGGGTGGCCTGTGGATGCTGTATGCATCAACCCAGCGTGTTTCTGGAGCAGACAGGGTCACATCAGCGCCGTGCTTTTTACAGAAATAGCTCCCAGATGTAACCATTGTGTCACAGCACATTTATGAAATTTGGCAGAATTGCAGGATGTGTAGGGTTTGTGTGCGTGAGGGTAAATCTGTGCTCCAGCCTCCTCTCTGACCTGCAGATGAGGTTTGTCCCAGCCTCTTGGGCTGTGTGTCCTTGCCTAGTTTGGGACCGCAATAAACAGCCCTGGGTGGTGATAAGACAGTGCCAGGGCTTGAACTCCAGGCTGGAGTTTTCCTCTGCTGGCCAAGACGGGCATGGAAGCAGAGTCAAGGCATTTGAAGCCCCCCAACACATGAAGAAGGGGGTTTAGCAGCCAGCATCTCCTCAGGCAGCCAGTTAAAATTCCACAGAAATAGAGAACTCCTGGTGGGCTTCAGCAAAGTCCATCCAAGAACGGGAGGAGCAGCACCACCTCCAGATCTGGGTGTGCCACGAGAGCTGCCCTGTGCTGCACCATCCAACACCCAGGGAAGTTCAGCTCTGCCCAGCCCAGCTTCTGTCACCCCAGAAACCCCTGGGACATCTGGGCCCCGGCAGGGGTCACACATCGCCTGGGCAGTCACCTATCCATACACAGCACTGCTGTAAAAGCACATCAGTTTGCTTTACCATTACCTGGGTTTTCCAATCTCCAGTGAAAAATGAGAACAGAATTACTTCCCTTCTTGCATCTATTTGACATTTTTTCATGGCTTTTTAATGCTCTTAAATGGCATCAGGAAAATCCAAGCATGAGTGAAAGCAGGACTGCTAAATGCTTTCACTCCTTCAGCTGATGGGCACCAAACATCTCCCATTGCCTGTTTCTGTAATAGTGTAATTAATGGTTTGATGCATCTGTAAAAGTGGGGAAAAATAATCCTAACCCTTGGCAAAGAGCTTTCTTTGAAAAACAAAAGGCCACACAAGAAAGAGGGCATCTCAGGTTTGTTCCTGGTCATGCGCGTTTCCAGCCGTCGAATCATATGGTGAGTGATGAGCAGTGACACATCGGAGTTTAGTTCCATCCCGTGTCAGAGGAGGCAGCCTTTGAGGGGGTTTTAGTCACAAAACTGGAATAAGAAAGGTTTTTCTCTTTGTGGGAGTAAATAAACCATCTCGCAGAGTCTTGGGAAGCGGTTTCCAGTGGGGGTCTCTGGAGCCCTCTCATGGGTCACCAGATGGGTTTCCACCTCACCAGTTCTCACCCCAGCGTGCGCGGGGACAGGCAAAGGCCAGAGCTGGTGGGGACAACGCGCCAGGAGCTGTGCCACCAGCCAGGGCTACCTGGCAGGGCACGGCCAGAGCAGAATGGCTCACATGGCTCCAGGGCTCTGGCTGCTCATGTTCTGCCTCACAGGTTGTGTTAGACAGCAAAGATGAGGCTGTGCCACTCCAAACCCCAGGAGATGCTGGTCTCCATGTCTTGCCTTGCTTTGGAAGGAACAGATGTAACCTATTTGTTGGATGTCTGAAGGGCATTAGGAAAAGGTCAGTGGTTAGAATACGGATGACGTGCTTCCAAAGTGCATTAAAATAGCACAGTTCATTAAACTCTGAGGAGCAGAATGTTCGGTGTTAAGGGGGGAATTGCCTTTATAATCCCCTTTGTGGCCAGTTTTATGTGGAGGAATTTAAAACAGTTTGATATAGCTTTGCATAGGGTTTTTTTTTGGCCTTGTTATAAAATATTCATACTGCAGTTAAGAGAACTGAATCAGGGCTTGCAGTCTGCTCCTGTGACTGACATGTATCCCCATGCCCTGCCTATATTCCTGTTTTTTCCAATACACAGGCAATGGTGGAGCAAACACCATCAGTGACAAGCATGTTCCCTGTCGTTGGGAAGCCATCCTTGGTAAGAACAGATTGCCTTCAACAATTTGTCTTCAACAATTTATCTTCAACAGATTGTCCTCAGCCTCCTGAAGGAGGAGTGGATTTGCTTCTCCAACTCCAGATTGGAAACTCTGCCCCTGAGCCATGAAAGCAATGGCAGAAAACAGCTCCCTGTGTTCTTCTAGAAATAGAAGAGGGTTATAGACTAAGCCAATCAAACAAACGAGACACTGGTGTAATGAGAGTGGCCCAGGGAAGCAGCCAAGGGACTGTCCCTCAGGAATGCTCTCTGTGGGGCACCCATCCCCTGCTGCCAGAGCGGGCAGGAGCCCCTGCTCAGCTGGTGTGGGCATCCAAACAATGAAGACAAAAGAACTCATCTAGTCTCCTCCAGCACAATCAACATAGACAACAAATCCATGGCAAACCATTTCCTTTGGCCACGCTGGAGATCTGGTGCTCCAGGCACCTGCCTGCCCCGAAGGGAACCCTGAGCAGCACCATGGCAGGCACTGCAGGAGGTTTCATCCTCCTGTCCCTGAAACACATAGGAGTGGCATGGAAATTCCCTCAGCTGGCAGTGTCTGGATGTCAGGACTATCACTAATTCTTCCTGGAGTCTGCCATAAATTGCTTTGCTGCGGGAGGGGCTGGCCAGTGGTCACGGTGAGGGTCCGAGGAGGCAGGAGGCTGCTCAGTGCCTCTGCCTGTACCAACAGGTGGTTCTGCTTGGAGCCTCCTGGCTGAGTGAATGCTATCCCAAAATGGACAGGGCAGTTCTGGAGCTCCTTGCTCTGAGTTCCATCAGAGCGCCACCAGCAATGGATTGGAAATGGGCATGAAGGGCTTTACCCTCACTCTTTATGCTGCTGAACCCCCTGAAATACTGAAGTGCAGGATTCCTGCTCTGTTTGCTCCCTTCCTCAGGGAGAGCCAGGTCAGCTCTGTCCGTGGCCAGGAGTGCGTGGTGCTCCGGGATGAGTCAGTGTCTCCCAGGGAGGGAAGCTGCCCGGTCCATGACTCACCGCGCACATCACTCAAACGCTGCGGAGAACCAGGTGTCCGGCTGGGCGTTCCTGCAGGTGCCTCTTCGGTGCTCCCGTGGATCTGGACCTGCGGGTGGGTCTGCAGAGCCCCCCGGGCCTTGCCCCTCCTGCCTGGGGCACACGAGAGGCAGGGGATGCTCCCGCCCTTCTCCGATGCTTTTTTTAGGAGTAGCTCTGCACGGCATCAATAAACCTGCGGCTGTCATTCAGCAGTCACGAAGTCAGAGCGAGCCGGGAAGGCAGGCGCGGGTGGGAGCCAGGCATGAGCTGATTTAGCAAACAGCTCTGCAGCAGTCGGAGCAGCGCCAGGCTCTCCTGAGCTCAGGAATGCTCAGGTATCCAAGGGGCCCTGCTCTAAGCAGAGGCGCACTCACCTGTGGGACAGCAGCAGTCTCAGATGCCACCCACAGGCTGCTGAGTCTTTTCCACTGCACAGTGGATGAGTAATTTGCCCCTCCAACATTTCCCTGGCAGCTGGAGATGGTCCCGGCTGCCCGGCCTGTGCCCAGAGCCCCACCACGAGGAGGATGAGGAGGGAGGTCCCTGCTCTCACCTGGATACTGTTGCTTGGGAAACCACTCCCTCCTCTTCTGCTTCTTCCATAGATTGGTTCTGCCTTCCAGAAGGCAGTATCACGATGGAGCAGCCTCAGACCCAGCACAGGTACAAGAGAAAGCACAGGGAAGGGGTGGAAACATTCCTGAATGTTTTGTGAGAACAAGTACCTAAAAATATTTGTGTTTTCACATGCAACATCCAGAGAAACAGACTTGTAATTGTGTGGGGGTGTGCTCCAGTCTGCAGTCTGCTCCAGGCCGGAGTCTGCTGGGCTCTGAAGATGAAATTCTGACCCCACGGGTCTCAGGGTCTGAGCTTTAACTGTGCTCTGAGTCCTCAAGGAAAAAATTGGACACTTCAGTCAAATTTTCTTTGCCTTTTCCTGGGACATCCCCCTCTGGTCACGACGGCATTAGGTGTGTTTTTTTCCAATGTTCAAATTTTCAGATGAGGTAAGTGGTAGTTCATCGTGGGAGCCTTTGGGTCCTGCAGGTCACTCTTCCAGCTGGCAGCACAACCTTCCCTTTGAAATTGCTCCCTGATCACAAGAACTGGCACTTTTTGATATTCCTAAACGATGACATTAATCATTTGCTATTTTTGTTCACTCTGTCAGAAACATTTGGTAAAGCCTTTTTGTTTCTCTTCCCTTCCTCAGGCTGCTTTCCAGGCACTCACAACCCCCTCTCCTGGACCAGAAGCCTCCTCTCTGCCCTCCCAGGCTGCGTGCTGTGGGATGGATTGGAGTGAGCAGAGTGAACAACCAACATCTTCACTAGCTTCTCTTCTTCATTCTGCAATAAACAGGTTTGAAATGGCAAAGCTGTGCCACAGAGAAGAGCTGGGATGGCAGCACCTCTCCCAGCCTGTCAGGGACCGGCTGCATCCGGGGCAGCGCTGGAGAAATGGGTGTCCAACGCCAGCATCCCCATCCACTGCTAACGTCACTTCGATCTGACAGAGAGAGAAACATCTCTCTGAGCTAAAGATCTTCCCACCCGAATCTCCAGGACACTTAATTACCATGCAGCCAGTACATTTCATGGTGCCATTACAAATAATTTAGCTACAACAATATGGCAGTTTAATTTGCCTTATTTATCTCAATCATTTTGCATGAGGGAGATAAATGCCTCAGCAGGATTTCACGTGGATGCTCCATCTCCTTTAATGTGGTTTCAGGTAAAGGCTGCACAATACATCCCTGCACAAAAATTAATCTTGCAGGCAATTGGCCTGAACTAAAACACCCAGAGCAGGTAAACAGAACTTTGCCTCGTGGCTCTGAGCCGAGCCAGGGCTCTGTTGTGAGCTGGTTGAGAAGTATCTTACCTTGGAGCGCAGGAGAGGGGAAAGGCAATACAGATCCCCCCACAGCCATGTCCACGGCGTCCTGCTGAGCACGTACTTTGCTGCTTCTTTCTTTTTTTAGTTTGGAAATGTCAGCACTTTCCGTTCCCATGGGAACCCTGCCTTTTCCCTTGGCACGTTGTTGCACTGAAAGCTGCTGGGACTGGCGGGGCTGTGGTCGTTCTGGAAGTGTGTGCCAGCCGTTCCTGGCTCC
>QWTY01032087.1:0-17778 GCA_008033365.1 Pseudorectes ferrugineus | reverse complement strand
ATGAAAATCCAGATTTTTAATTGGAAGGATGTAATTTATAATGTTTTAAAGAGCAATTTGCAAGCTATTTTTTTTCAGTCTTTAAGTTTAGTGACCTCTGCTATATATCTGAGATGTAAGTGACAGCCTTCTGTCCTTATTTAAATAATCAATGAATCTGCTGTTGTTTATAGGGTGAGTAATCTTTTCTTTTTAAAATCAAGATTTACTCATGAAAGCTGCGAAAAAGCATTAAAATTTGTCTGGACGTACACAGTTAAAACCACTGTGAGTAAATCTGGATGTGAAGAATGTCAATGGAATGTAAACAGTGCAGAAATGTGTTCAGAAACCCTAGTGGATATTTGAAGAATTTTTTGTTTTTCTATTCACAATACCAAGCAGACTGCAGAACAAAGCTGTTAAATTATCTCAGTGATTAAACTGTTTATCACTAAGTAGCTTTTCCCTTTATAAATGTCAAAGTTACTTAAATGTCTTTTTAGAAATAGGAGCAGAAACCGAGCCGCAACACAGTTCTCAAGGTGAGACTTGGTAAAACAGTTTGAAAAGTTAAAAATGGAACCTGGATGTTCTCACTTCTCGTTGTGAGTCTAGCAACTTTCCAGTTGCTTCTAGAGAAGCACGATGCAACTAAATAGGAGGGACGCAGGGAGTTTGACAAGCATTGCTTAGCACACAAGCAAGGTTTTGACCACTAGACAGATGGGATGGCTTTTTCAAATAACCCCGTTATGAACGAGTTAATTAAATAACTGAGTCCTCAGAAAGCTGTCATCTCTCCAAATGCACCTGCTTTCTGGGAGGCGGCAGGCACACGGCCAGCACGTGAAGGGCTGACAGGATGAACAGATTTTGCAGAAGGAAAGCGATACAGTGAGCTGAAAAGCCACGTCACCAACCCTGCAGCATCAAAAACTCGTGCTGAGCATCAGTTCTTAGGTTGTAAAACAGAAGAAATTTTTTTTTTCCGGAGTAGATTCCAGGAAGACTGAAATACCATGAATCATAGAATGGTTTGGGTTGGAAGGGACCTCAAAAATCATCTGCTTCGAAACCACCTGCCAAGGGCAGGGACACTTTCCAACAGACCAGGTTGCTCAGAGCTCCATCCAACCTGGCCTGGGACATGTCCAGGGATGAGTCACCCACAACTTCTCTGGGCCTCACCATGCTCACAGCAAAGAAATTTTTCCTAATATCTAATCTAAACCTACTCTCTTTCAGTTTGAAGCCATTTCCCCTTGTCCTATCACTACAGGCCCTTGCAAAAAGTCTCTCACCCTCTTTCTTGTGGGCTCCCTTCAGGCACTGGAAGGCCACAGTTAGGTTACCTTCTCTTTTCTGGGCTGAACAAACCCGATTTTCTCAGCTTTTCCTTGTAGGAGAGATGCTTTGTCTCTCTAATCATCTTGTTGGCCTTTCTCTGGTTAATGTCCTTCCTGTGCGACTACAAAGTTCCAAAGCAATTATAATCAACATCTGTAATAAAAAATTGAAGTAGAGGTTTTGATAAATGTAGTAATTCTGGAAGATCTAAGCAGAAAATCCGAGGAATGGTATTTATGTACAATCTTAAATGATTCCTACAGTAAAGATTTGTAGTTGTCTTCCATGCCCCAAGTGATGCATGCCATCTTCTTTTGGAATATTGAATTGTAATGGTACATGCAATTGCTATCAAACTTAATAGCCTCTTTCAAGTTGGAATTCAGCAGATTTCAGTGCTGCTGTGCTTTCTTCTAAAGCAAACTCTGCAGCATTTCTTTTATAATCTTTTATTATCAAAAGACCATTTTACATATTACATAAGAACCTTAATCTGATAATTAATTGAATGGAGAATAGCAAAATAATTAACTGGATTAAAAGTAAGATCTAAACTAGTTTGAATATCCTGGAAATCAGTCCATGGTATTTAGGCTTGTTTTTTTCATTTGCAAGAGTTAAAAAAAGAATAAAAAATTCCTCTTTTCATCCAGCATTCTGAAGATATTTTTAATGTTTTAGACATACAATTATTGCCACGATTTGTCATATCCAGACTCTTGGAGAAATTTTGTGCTTGCAGCAAGTAGAATCTACACTCTCTACCAGAAAATGTATTCTACTGGATTTGCATTTTCTTTAATTAAGTTAATTTAGTTTGATCTGTATCTTATCTCCTGAAATTATTTTCTGCAGAAAAAAATGAGAACATCTAGTTTCTTAACATGAGGAACTAAAGAGTATCCTCTGCTTTAGCAAGGACAGCAAGGAAGTTTATGATTAGGTCTTTGAACAATCCACTACCACATGAAAAGAGCAGGTGCTCTCAGTCTAAACTTGAGAAGCAGACCTGTCCTCCAACATCCAGCCCGTGGATGACAGCAGGAGACAATGCAGCTTTTCATTCCTGGGAAAGAAAATTTTTCAGATTCCTGTTGTTGATCTGTGAGAAGGGCTTCACCTTTTTTTTTTGCTGTCCTAGACTGTTTCTTGGCAAAGCTCTTTGTTTTACTGAGGTTTCTAGACAGTCCATGCTAATTCTGGAGCTTTGGCTGTTTAAATAGAAAATATTGCCAGGATAAACTGGCAGAGGAATTCATGTGAGCCATTCAGTGCTGCTTCCACCTTGTGACCTAGAGGATGTGGAGCAAATACATTCCTTTAAAGAATTCCTGCCCAGTTCCACATGCAGAAGGAATTGCTCTGTCTTACAGACAGCACAAGAACTTGTTAACTTCGGTCCTTAACCACACTGGTGTGCAGCAAGTCCAGCTCCTCTCGCTGTGCCACACAAGCTGGTAACAGAGACTGACTGACTTGTCGTGCCTTTATGCACAATTTACCATCCCTGAAGTCAGGGAGATTTCAAGTACAGGAGGGCTGTGAGTTTGGAACAGGAACAATGTTAAAGTCTCCATATTTTTCTGCTCTGAAGAAAAGTCACTCACCACAAAGGTCCCCTTATTTTGAGCTGTGTTTTTGTAAGCAATTAACTCCCCATTTTTGAGAACCAAACAACAAACCAGTAATGTGCTGTGCGCTTTAGAATAAATACAGTATAGCAATTACAGCTAATTGCATATGAGATTCTCAATGAGACTGGGGATGAAACAAAGGTGACAAGCAATTTACCAGACTGCACTTTCAGTGCCAAAATCAATTACAACATTCCAAATCCTGTAAACATTAATAGTAAACTACGTGTCATTGTGCGTCTTTGACTGATGTCCAGCATGGAGTGTCTGGTGGTGTTTAGCTACAGGGAAAATGCAGTAACAACTCCTTTAAAAGACAGTCTACAGCACATATTTTTAGAGGGAGAACAAAATATCTGCATGTACATATATTGCTGCTGCTGCTGCTGCTGCTGCCAGCGGCTCCAGCGTGTTTAGGCCAGCCTCTGGATGTCATTGATAGCGTAAATACAGAGTAATAATTAATTACTAGGCAATGCTAACCAAAGCAGAATGAGGCTGAGTATGAGGCTGAATTCATAGCACTGAGCTTATTATTCAATTTGGCTCACTATTAGATGATAGTACCAGGGGATTACAAATCCCTCTGGGGGTTATTCTGCAGTGAAATACCACCAGTTGCACAGTATCCTGCTTCTTCTAAAACAGAATTTCAAATGTGCTAGGTTCACTCAAGCAATAAACAAGAAAGAGAAGATAAACAACCTTACCAGAGAGAGAAATTATAATCACGGTGTAGGGCACAGTTTTTTTAAGACGGGTTCAATTATAATCAGTGATACACTTTTCACATGATGCACGCACCAGGCTCTCCAGGTGGATGCGCACAAACAAATGGGATGTACAGAAGGGACATCAGCCTTGCAACTTTCTTCTTGCAGACTCATGGCTGCTCTTCCTTGGGCCTGTTCCAAGGGGAGAACCACTGCTCTCCTTACCTCCCTCCCACAATTACAAGGACTGTAAAGGAAATGTTGGTGTCAGCCCCTTCCTTGTTCCTAGAAACCAGAACACCACTGCTGCGGGATACTTAAGAAAACAGCATGGAAACACCGAGCTTTCACGTCTTCTCTCATGCCCAAGACTTGCTCAGCTGGATTGCTCTCAAATCTGGGGAATTCCTTGGCTTTGAAGCACTTAAAAAATTCTGCTACTTCTAAGGGAAAACCAAACACAGTGGATGGTAAATTTATAGCCACAGTTTTTTCATCTTCTGGTCTCTAAAGATAGTAGCGGGGGCTTCTCACTTCTCCAGAGACAGCCACATCCCACTTCTGCGGCTAACTGGAATGCACTGATGGGATTTGCTAATTTTTCAGCCACTTCAGCGGAATGATTTTAGGATAATTTTTTGAGAACTTGGTACTTTTTTCTTTGTCATCCAACACAGGTAGATAAGGACCCACCAATATCTACTTCTCATCCTCATTCCACATGGCCCCTCAAAACAAATAAAGAAAATGAGGTTGAAAGAATAAAATAAAATCACTCGTCTGATAGCTTGATTATATTATGAAAAAAATATACCTAAACCTGAATTACATGAACATTACTTTAAATATTTTCTTTAGTCAGGTGCTTGTATACATCCTTTTCTCAGGAAGTCCCTGTGATCCTATGTCCTTAAAACAATTCCCACCATTGGGTTGACTCAGATAATTGTAGGAAAAAAAAAAGGAATAATTTTTTGAATGACGAAAATGTAAACGTTAAAAAAACAGAAGACATTAGTAAGCATGAGATTACATTCATTAAGAAAAAAACTGACAAAAAGAAAAAAGAAGGGAAAAGGACCAAGCACTTCCAAAAACTGCATGTTCCAAACTTCCAGAATTCTGAAAGCTGTGGTGTTAGTGGGTTGTTGAGTAGAGTTACCCACTGTTAATTTCTCTAGACAACTTTCATGTAAGGGGTGGGTGATTAATTCTGTAAGTTTCCTAAACATGAGCACAACATACATTGAGATATACTGAAATGAACAAACAAATATATATCCCTAAGAACAAATAAACTGGGCCAGTAAAAATACACTGTTTAATCACAAATGTGAGTGGGACACAAACTGGAAATGAGGCACATTAAAAACGTGTCCCTCTCCAAGAAAAATACATTTTATTCTGCATTTCTGCTACAATAATGTGAACAGGATTACCATGACCATATTCCTTTCAGTTTCAGTCTCAACTGGTGTCACACCAAGATGTGCATTTGCAATCCAAGCCAGGCCATGAAAGCAAGTGCTCAAAGCTCTTATGCTGAAAATGGGGCAGTAAATGGCAAAATGCTGGGATATGCAAAAGATTACCTAAAGTTACCCTGTTGGAGCTGTTGCTGTGTCAGATACAGGCTGGAGTGTGTGGCATGATTTGAGTCTGAGAATGCAAATCCAAGCTTGCAAAAAGGTATCATGAATAAATTCCACAGCTAAACATATGAAGCCCAGCACAGAAATAGAAGTTTTGAAATCCTCCTTATGCTTTTATTTAGTCCCATTTGAATGTGTATTCCACAAAATCACTGCCTCTCAATTATGGCTTCCTTGCTGATAACAAAGGCACATTTCTATTTGCTAACCTACACAGGAGGAAAATGTATTCTGTTTATTATTTATAAGAGTAAAGTGCGGAGAGGCCTCAACAGAGCCAAAGCCCAGGCTCTTGTTTTGTGTTTGCTATGAAAATAGAGCGAGCCATATTCAGGCAGGCTACTTTCCACCTAAATCCTTGGGCCCACCGTTTTCTCTTGGCTGCTTTTTAGGCAGTTTTCTGCTCAATGCTTCACTGACATCACACTTGAGACATGCCCTGCTTTCTCTGCTGATTACAGACAGGGCATTAGATGGAATTTTTACTGCATATCAGTACTGAAAAAGCAGCTGAAAGGGTGGGGAAAAACAGCACTGACAGATTTCTACAAGATCACATCTCAAGTGCCTGGCAAAATTAAAAAAGCTAGCCTTAGTTTTCACAGTCCCCAACTAGTAATCTATTCCAGCCAACTAAACCATGACTCCTGTCTCTAAACAATATCCCTGAGTCAAACACATTTGTATTAACATATTGTTGAGTAATATTTGATTAGCAGGATTTACAGGCAGGCATCTCCTGTGCTGTTTTGTTGTTCATAGTCCTCCTCAGCCGGGGTGAAGTCCTTCCATTACCTTGAACCAAGTGCGTCAGCATCGTTCCTTTCATTCAATTGCTGAGTCAGGAAATACTCTGTCAAAGCTTGCTTTTTCCCCTTTTTTTCTTCCCAAGGCTAACAGGTAAAAGAATAAGCAACGTTTGGGTTTTTAAAAACAACAATATTAATATTTATCTCAGGATGACCTAGGAATTTAGGATCTATTTGCTGTCATTTACTGGGAACAGTACTTCTTGAAACGCTGTAAAAGGGGTGCTTCCCTGTTCATCAAGGCTGGTTATGCAACACTTCTGTATCTAACATTTTTTCTATTCCTGTCCTAATAAAACTATTTTTATTTATTAGCAACGCTTCCAAATTTAACAACCCCAGCACGTGCTGTACTATGTACAATGAATCCAAGATCTTACGTGAATACCCACTTTGAGGTGATGTTTCTTTTAACATCAGTGATTCGATGATTGCAATTATTAGTTGCCAACCATGTTTCAAACTGCTGGGACTGCCACAAAAAATAAAGACTTGCTCCTCTTTTACAGCTTGGGAAGTTTTATACTGCTGGAGTCCAAGGACTTACATATTTCCCAGATGCAGCTGGCTGTTCTTGCTGTCATGCATTCCACTATACTCCTTTACTAATGGCTTTATCACATCCAGTTTGCTCACATATCTTTGAAATAGCATTTTAAGGCACTAATTTTTCAGCTTTCTGATCTGCTTTGCTTGGTGAGAAAATAAAAAGAGATTTTCACAGGCCTTGACACAGCAGTGAACACTTAAGATAGGAAAAGAGCAGAGGATGGAGGGACTGCACAGCTTCTTTGTCCCTCCATCTCCTGTACAGTATATGTCACAGCAGATACTGTCAACAGGGCTGGGGAGAAGAAGCAGACAATGGAGAAAGAAGAGGGAAGAGAGCTGTTAAATTTACCCTTGGCAAAAACATCTCACAAAGTCAGCAAGACCATCCTGAGAGGAAATGCAGTGTGGGAGAAAATTAGGGATGCTGCTCAAGAGAACAGGACCTGGTGAAATAAAAGGCAGTACTGATTTGGGGTTTTGAATTCCCTAATTCCCCTCCTCCCTGGCTCTCATGATTTTGAATGAAACATTAATACTGCTTCAGATGCTTCTTCCCTCCAAGGCCAATCAGCTGCTCGGCAGGGCGTGAAGCGGTTGTTCATTTGAACAGCTAACGAGGGAGTGGAAGGACAGAGCTAATTCTAAGGCTTTTCCAGCACTGCGGAAGCTCACATTTGCCTTGACACACAGGGAATGACCTGAAGAGCCTCTCTCCACTTTGGAAGAAGAGGAGTGGTGCTGTGTTAATTCTGCGTAAACAAGCCCGACTTGTCAGAAGGGATAAATTTTCACAATACGGCCGCAAACATCCAGTTTTAAGACTGGAGTAGACACCTCGTCCTGCTTACTGCCATGGCAACAACTACCACTGGAAATCTTCCTCATAGAGAGGGGTACAGAAAAAAAGGGAGGTAAAACTGCCAAACAACCGAAAATGTCAAATCCCAAGCCTTTCATTTTAACAAAACTACTGTTCCTTCTCTCAGTGCACAGAGCCTTTAGGATAAGCAGTGAATCCCAAGACTGAATTCTGGATGTTCCTGAAGGTGAAAAACTGCTTCCCCCTAATCCGGAAAGGAAAGAAAAGTTGAAGTGGCTGAAGATGCTGCTGGTTCTGTTGCTATTAAGGTCTGTTCTGGTTTCTAGCTGCCAAGAAAAAGAGAAAAGAAGGAAGAAAAACACATCAAAGGAAGAAAGAGCAGTTTTTGTTCACAGTGCTGGGTCTGACTTGTAACACTACAGAAGGACCGATAGAGTAATCACTATCAAATCGCTCTGGCAAACCTATACCTGTGCACTGCTATTTTGGGAACTGCTTTTAGCTATTTTATCATCACTGGCTCCTAGCAGCAGCAGGAAAGAAATCATCTTGACTAGTCAATTCGCTCTTTATAACACAATGACAACAGAACAAGAGACAGGTACAGAACGAATAAGGTAGGCAGGAACAAGACATTAACTTGAGAATGAGAGCAGATATAAAAATGTTACACCTTCTGCAGCTAAGAGAAGCTGGCAGGAACAGGGATGCTGCTGCACAGGGAAGAGTCAAGGTGACAGGTTTTCCTTATTAGGGGAAGCCACGATGGCCAAGCTTCCTCTTTCCTGATTAGCCACAGCCCGACTGTCAGCATCAAATCATGAATTCTCAGGCTGGCTTAGAAAACTACTGAACCCACAAAAAACCCCCTTGTCAACAAACAAACCAATGACAGGATCCCAAGACAGACAAAGAATATGGACAGATTTGCTTTATCTTTTTTTTTCTACAGCAAACTCCACAAAGAAGCTCAAAAGTCTTCTAAAACCAGGACCAAAAAAAAAAAAAAGTTTTAGTGTAATATAAAACATAAATAGAAATTCTTCCAACAGAGGTATAACATAGTCTATCCACAGCCTTTCCTGTCCACTATGTCCCTGCAGGCAGGTCCTCAAAACCCCAGGCTTCACCGCTGCTAACTCTAATTTCCAAGGGACAGCAAGTCTGCTTGGTGCTCTTTGGTCCCTCAGGAATATGAGTGATATCTCTGTCTCTTCAGAGGCTTGGCTGCCTGTTCTGCTCCTCATGTCCATCCCCTGAGCAGCACAAGTGACAGGCACCATGCTCGTGCCTGCTTCACCTCGAGGCTTCACCCCTCTTTATTTGTGAAACACCTGTGAACTTAGAACAAACAAAACAAATGGACAAAACCAGGTCAGCCCCTCACCTTTCTGTTTACCAGCTAAGCCTAATTTCTCATTTCCATTTTTTTTAACTCATCACTCATCTTTAATATTTTTCAACTTCAAATGAAAACAGAAAGGAAGAGAAGTTTACATTAGACTTTTGTTATCATGGAGGCCTTAGTGGCATCTGGAGAAATAAGAACCTTTCTTGATGGCGTGATCTATTTATTGCAGGAGAGAGCACAATCAGAAGTAAACAATTTACAGAAGTAAACAAAATTTGAGCAACTGGTTTAGATTTGTGTCTTGTATTACCCCAAGTAAATTGGTATAGCTTAAAAAACCAGAATTGTACTGATAAGAGAATTTTCTGTTTAGAGCTTTAGATATTTTTGAAGCAATACCAGATCTGTTTTCTCCTGTATTTAGTTGCTAATGGACCTAAAATCTCTTTATAGCAGGTAAGAACTGCCATAATGCCACTGCTACACACATCCTACATCAGCCCTACTACAGGGAATAGGATAGCACTCAGCAAGAACAACTCAACACCTGCTGCATTTCCCTGCAGCTAGGCTCAGGAAACGCTCTCTTCCTTTATGCTGTGCAGAGAGAACTCAGCACAATGAATACTCGAGATCAGCCTATTTAGGGTAGGCTTCCCAAAAAAAGAGCTAGAATAACCAGGCATTAATCTTATCCATTCCACTTCTCTAGGGGAAAAAAATAAACTCCTCTTTTAAATGGGTGAAACATCTGCTACAAATGGAAACAGAAGATCATAAGACTGTTGGTCTCATTGATCATTTTCTAATTAGCATTGTACATTCCTTTCTATAATAGCAGGATAATTTGTACGGAATTACAAGTTGTAATTATTTATAAAATAATGTGAGAAACAGCTTTTGGAATGTCTTAATATGTATTGGTGAAACCATTAACTCCATAGCCATGAACCTTTTGCAAACTACAAAAGAAGCAGAAAGTTTTAGAAGGAAACTCTAAAGGAATTTTATATAGCTGCAGACAGATGCGCAGTGAGACAACAAGAGTGTAAGATGGGTCAAACCCTATGTACTGATTGATTACACAGCTACTGAAACTCTTACTGCATTCTGAAATCACACTAAATGTGAGAAGAAAACAAACTATATTGTTGAAGTCAGAGAACTAAAACAGAGGTGAATTAAAGAGATTAGAAACGGAACAGTAAATAAAATGCGATGCCGCTTGAGAAATGGAGTGGGAACACCCAGATGGGCAAACACCTGAAACATTGGTATATACACATATAATTTAGGAAAAGAATGGAGAAACCAGGCACAGAGTAACCTGGGTGGGAATGATGAAGACTGGTTTACCAGAAGAAATTTTCAAAGACAAATATTTAGTGTTTTGTATACACACAGGAAAGGTCCATCACAGGGGGAAAGGAAGTATTTAGGGAGTTTCACAGACTGTAAGATAGAATTAGGATATTCTAAACAAACTCCCTGATGGAAATGTAACAAACTGAAGAAACGTATTTCCAAGGGAAGTCAGCAAGGCTTTCTTTTTGTGTGCATGTGAAACTCAACAGGAAAAAAAAGGAAAGTGACAAAGTATCCTGGCAGGAATTATCCTATTTCAAATCCTCATTCTTCTCTTTTTGAACGCCCTTTGAAAGTTTTAACTCCAAAATCATTAGTGCCTGACTTTTGTTTTTGCTAGTATGGTGGATTTACAGCAATAATCTGAAAGCTTTTTCTGACAGATTACAGACTCTTCCAACATTTATCTTTGGTAGACACACATCAACTGTAAATTGGCTTAAAACATACAGACACACATGCCAGCTTTGACTGCACCTACTGTATTTCTTAATTCCAGCTAACCTTGGGAGGTATACAGGATCAAATCCCGCAGTGTACACGTCTGCCAAAGGAAGCCGAACTGATCTCACTTGGCTAATGAATGCCTAAATCCAGAAAAAGAGAGGCAGCTGAACGTCTTGAGCAGCTTAAACCACACAATACCCAGTGCGACTACAGCAGCAATTGTAACAAATGTGCAAAACACCACCTGTTATACATAACACTTCCTTTCTGCACTCTCCAAATAAATGGATCAAGCACTTTCTACTTAACGGTACAATAAGAATGCAAAAAAGATTGATCTTGCAAAATGATGAGCTTTACGAACTGCAGGTTTTATAAGTTGCAACTGACAGCAGTCCTTCCATCTGTAATTAATTATTCTAAATTCTTATCCCTTGAACTAAAATTTTGTTAGCAATATGAAAGGGACATAAAGCTTTAGGTCGAAATAATCTCTCTTTATCTCTTTGGTCTAAATAAAGCTACGGAAGAGATTAAATGAATGACAAAATATAGCAAAAGATGTACAGTGCAATGTTCTTAAGTACAGCTTTGCACTACATCAACAATGATCATTATTTTCAGCAGGGGAAGAGCTAAACCCTAGAAATGTGGTTTTAAACAAAAATACATAAATTGCAGTTTATGCTCAGCCTCTATGTATTACACACCAAAGTTGGTACAGAGCTGCACAGCCTCGAGACTGAGTTTAACCAGATCTGCTGTTATGACAGCAATAATTTTGGACTTACATTTCTAGGTCTCTGAATTGTCAGTGTAATTAAACTCACACAAATTAGTTTGGAAAGGAATTTTCCAGAAAGCTATCTGGGGGAACATGTGGCTGATCATTTGTAGTTGGGTCACTAAATGTGTGGATCACACAAATACATAACAATTCAGTATTCCACCATAATAAAATTCTAAAAATATCATTATTATAACACAAGTTCATGGGTTTTTAGGAATTAATAACCAATAAATCTGTTATAGTAACACCTCTGCTTAAGCAATCAGAGCTTTGTGTGCCAAATGTAAACTGTGGCCTGCACAAAGATTATGGGTAATTCTAAGGAAAGCATAATTAAAAAATTCTTTCCCCTCTCCCCCCATCTATAAGGCATGTGCAAATCCCATTGAAATAAGAGCTATGACAAATACAGTGATCAAGATGTAGTGGCAAAACCAGTTTGTATGTACAAGGGCTAAATTTAGCCTATTGCTCGTCATCAGCAAAGCTGGTACTTAAGATGGGAATTCAGGTGTAAGACAGACTGTGTGCTATTAGGCATCCTAATTTTCCAAGGTCATTACTCTTCAGGTTGTTTTCAATATTAGATATTTTTGTTGCTCGCAGTTGAAAATAACTCATTTCCCTTCATGTTGGCTGCACACTTGGAAAAGACTTGCATAAACTGTGTGATGGCTGTGGAGATAACTGATTTCAGATTCAGTCAGCAGGTTATTCTAACTTGTAGTATTACTTCACAAATGGGCTTGCAATGGCTTCAGGAAATAAATACTATATATATATAGTTTATGAGTAAATACATTATTTTTCCTGTTAAATACAAAGGGGTGTAGTTGGCATCAGTCTATTTAACACTGTGTTACACATTGTTATAGTTTCAGTGTATAAGGGCAGACTGTAAACAACAAACATTTGGTAAAATCCCCATGTAAGTGAGGACTAAAACCAAAATGGAAACGGAAGCCCCAGAAAGCTCCTACATTCCACACCTGCACTGAATCTGGATGCAGAGGCCAAGAAGGGCTAGAAGGCACCTTCCTCTTGCCTTTTTCTCATAGACTGAAACCTTCCTCATCCCCAGTGTCCAGGAGCAGCCATTGGACAGCAGTTGAGTGAGGTTTGGTCACAGGGACTACAGAAAACCTACTCATGTTTGGCTTCTCAAGTTAAAGTGCTGCTACACTGCAGTTGCTTTGCACCTCTGAAAAATATGAACTGATTTCAGTAGTGCAGGGCTCTTTCATATCTGAGGAGTATTTAACATGACTGTGTTCCAGCCTGATCAAAGCTCGGTTTTATCGTAAGGAAAATCTTTGTAGTCTTCCTTTCCTCTGGTTCTGCAGAGTAAATCATAACTTAAACACCTAAACATCTTTAGGTTACCCGTAAAAAGAACCAAAAAGCATTCTAGGAAAAAGTTATATGCGGTCATAATAAATTAAAATCTTTAGTTTTATTTAAATTGATTTACCTTAATTATAGTTTCAAGTCATTATTAAGCACACAGGTAGTCCCTTTACTCTGAACATGATTTGCTCTTTTCTACAATTTGTTTCAAAGTTTAGCTATCTGTTTAAAACATATGTCCAAGGAAAAAAACAGTATTAAACTCCTCCAGTATGACAGGAAAATCTCTGAGCGCCTCTTTGTTTAGAGGGAATTAAACTAGCAGAGCATTTTAGAATTCAAGCAACAGGAAGTAATTGTTTTTACCTTCTTCAAACTTGTTCCTGACTTTCAAAAGAGAAAAAGAATACCTATTTTTAGTCTAAAATACATAACATCACTGTATTTTTTTTAAACCCTTGAAAGAGCACTTTGGTTCTTGAAACCCAAAGGAACTTGGGTCTCACACGTGTTCATTCATTTGAGAGGAAATACGATTCACACTTGTCCTCTATCCTACAAAGTCTTGCACTAGCAGGACACATTGAATACTATCAGGAAAAGAAAATTAAAAATATGGAAAGCAATGGCTCACAGTGAATACAATAAAAATAAAAAACATACTGGAAGTTATTTCACCCACTCAAATGTTTTTCATGTCTTTACGACTTGTAAATGCTTTTTGCATTTATCTAGATAAATCTAGATGTACTTAGCATCTTGATGAAAATCTTCAGCTTGATATGCTCCTGGAAGATTTGGGGGATGAGGTGGGAATAAATCAGGAAGTAATTTGAGGTATAAAAATTTTAAAATACCTTTTTAAGGAATCAAACTACTTTCTGAAGACAGGTTTTGTTTTTAAACTCAGTTCTGAATTAAAGGGAAGCTTTCTGAGGTACGATTTAATTGCAAGTATTGCCTTTCTAGGGAATGACCAGTCTATTGGAACAACACTCTCCACAGAAAACCTTGGCTCTCGCATTCCACCACTGGGCTGGGAGGCCACGTTTATGCCTCTTTGGCTTTTTGTTTCTTTGTGCTTTTCTCTGTTGTGAAGTTGAAAGTACACATCAAAAAATACTGATTCATAAGATCCTTAAATTCCACTGCAAGACCATAACTGCAGTTTCTCATACGTTTTGTCTTCAATATCCATCCCATTTCCACTCCCAAATTTTTTAATTTCTTGACTGTCAACTGTCTTCACCTCCATCAAGTACTAAAATCTGGCTTTCTGTCACTATGCAATATTGATCTCGTACTTACGACGTGTAGAATACCTTATGCCTAATGGCCATCACTATGCCCACAATATTCATCACGTATTCTGTTTTAGCATCTATTAGTCAATTTTAAACAATGTAATTAAAAATATTTTAAGACCTTGCTGGCTCATCCTCAAGATGTTCAATCCAAAGCAACAGAAAAGAAAACTTTACTTTTTATTTCTATTCATTTTTCTACTACAAAATTAATGAAAATTCACTATGATTAAGGCCTGGACATTTTTATAACCCTTATCTTCATAAGCAGCTTTTTTGTCTTAATTCCTCTTTTAATGGTCAGTCTCTGCATTAAGATTTTTCTGCTTTCATGACTTTGTTCTTGTTGGTTTGGTTTTTCAGATTTATTTTTTTTTTAAACATTGAAGGAATTTTTCTGTTCAAGCAATGCCCATTCCTCCTCTACAATATTTGCTTTATCTGGTGTCTTGGGGTGATATTCCATGATCTTGAGTGATTGTTTTCAAATGCCCATATGACAAACATGGTTTTCACTTGAAAACCTCTGAGAGGTCCATCTCACTCTCCTTTATGAGTGTATTACACACTCGATGTGTTCAGACTTTGCAATTTACCCTCATAAAGCCCTTCTATGATACAGAAATATTATTGACGTTTTACAATGGAACAGAAAACGAGTCAGCTTATTAAGGTATCTAAATGCTTAAGGATGCCTATTGGGATTTTCAAGGTTGCTCTGACATATAACTCTTATTGAACTAATTGAAGATTTTTCACTAAATGCCTAATTTGCATTTTTAGTTTTTGGAAAAGCTTTAGAATCTGACTCACTCGTGTCACCCTTGAAATCCAGTGGACCAGAGCATTAAACCCAGATCTCATTAGCCCTTAAACTCATGCTCGAAGCACGTGCAGTACTCCCCACAACAGGGGAAAACTGCATGAAAAATAAAGATGTGGCGCACACCACACGCATCCAGTGCCTCCTGGCCTGAGTCCCACAGCAAACACTCAGACGGCAGGGAGCCACGGAGCCAAGCGCATCAGATGTCAGGCAGGAGAGGCGTGGATCCCCAGGGATCTGGCTGCCCAGCGCTGGGACTGAGGGGCGCCGCGAGGCTGAGCCCGGAGACAAACACTGGCATCAGGCTCAGCAGCCCCTCAGCTCCCTCCCTCCCTCAGTTAGGGGTTGGTTTTCCTAACAGCTCCTGATGGGGGACAGAGCCAACATCCATGAATAGCTTCAACCAAACGTGCTGCAGAATTGTCTGTATCCACCATGTCGCTGGGTTTAGGCAAGTGGCAACTTTATTTCAGAAACACTTCTAAAAGCATTGCCCCGTGCACTAATTGCTGTACAATACCTAGTCATGTACCTAATCATGCACTTTCCTCCACTCTGATGTTGTAGACATCTTTACTTTTGGGTGGCCTAAGAGCAAGTTACTCAGTTTGACTAAAGCCCATCACTTTCACACCTCGGGGGGCAGGAAGCTGGAACAGGGACAGCTTCATCTTTTACCCGGTTCTGATAAGGAGACGCTGTCCTTCAGCACCGCTTTTCTTCACATCCCTGTGTTTAGGCCACTAGTGGCTGGAAAGGGAACGGATCAGCTGTCAGGGCTTTTTAAGGCCATTCTGCCCTTGTTAAGTCAATGAAACTCACTACATGAAGCAAGCTGGGTTTGGTCAGCGTACTGTTCACCCTTTGACTGCAAATTGTATTGCTTCATTTTGGAAGTCATGTGCACTGTCTTCTTACAGCCCACAGCACCACAACTAAGGACCAGCTAAACAAACCACGTGGACAGCCAGTTTACTGGGATAATATATATATTTTAATCAAAGAAATATGAGACTAGGTAAATTAAAAAATTCCTGACATTACCACCTCACAGAAGTATTTTCCAAGTCAGGGCTTATGGGTAACATGTTGCCTGCTAGACCCTCTGAGACTGGCTGCAGCTGCAAAAAATAAAAATGTTCAGATTGAGGCCAATGGGAAGATGCTGCCTGCAGCATAATTGCTCACTGTTGTTGCACATTGGCTGGCGAAGGTTAGGGACTGCTGCTCTGTGTAATCGAGCAGGTTCGTAACAATACTGGAAGGCTGTTGTATAATAACAGTTCAAGCAAAACAGGTAGAAATGAACACACACTTTATTTTTTTTTTTTTCATCTTTAGGTAGAGGTGATAAATTTTTACTGAGCACACCATGTTTTAAAATCACTCCCAAACAGATGCCAGGTACTCTTTTTGCCTGAGGCTGATGGAAAAAAAAAAGCAGGTAGCTTCTGAAAGAAATCTGAAAAGCTGTTATCCAAGTAGCGGAGGTTAAAGTCTCCATATGCATTTCAAGTAGTTTCATATCCAAAGTGAGCACTGATTCAAGCAGATGGCTTTGGAATCATGACCTGATATACAAATATGTGATTGATCCTTTAGTAAATGAAAATTACAGAAAATCACAGGTGTCTGTCACAAAAATTACTGCTTATATGAACAAAGTAATTAAATCTGCCTATATGAACCAAACAATTAAATTTGCCTACTTTTAAAGAATCCTTATCAAACATTGCATGAATCACTCCAATTTTAATATTTTAAGGAGTGAAAAGCCAGAATGACTGCAAATAGCTTTGCATACAAGCGAACTGAATGACGGAAAATTCCTTATTCATTTATTGTGATAGCACGTCTTTTTCCCCCATCGAGTATTTTTTTACTTAGTTTTACTTGTTTTCTCCAGGCCTTCAGCATATGCAAGGATCTGTCAGGAAGTTGCACTCTGAGTGTTACTTCAGGCCCACCAAATTAAAGAAAAATACTTAAGAATAGGATGTTATTAGACTGCCCTATGCTAAACAGACTGATTTATTTCAGAGAATAATGAAGTGATGAATACTGTGCTGTGATGACCAGCTGATCCAACAGCAAGCCTTCCCAGTACTGCAAACGTTTATCAACTTCTCTTTTAACTCTCTAAATTTCTCCTCATACTGAGCAAACTCAACTTGATGATGTAAAAATAAACATAATAAGCTCCTACTTTAGAATGCAATTTGCCTTTCCCTTGCGTCCAGAGACATATACTCAATCTTTCAACGTTTTGTGCAGCTGGAGCTCAGCTTCCTTATGAGAAAGCTTCCTTAAGTTAAAGTTTTTAAGAGTGTTCTGCCATGATGCAGAAACCATAATCCTGACATACACACAGAAAACCACCCAGTGTACACCTTGACAGACCTACAGCCCCCACATCTCCTACAGAAATGCGAGGAATCGTCTTTTCAGCTTGTGACATACAGAACTGGGAAGTTGGGTTAATTCGTGTTCCAGTTACACCGAGCTACGAGCCCCCCGCGCCTCTGCGCTTCCCGCCGAGCGCGGGGAGGGTCAGGGGAGCAGCCGGGCAGCCCCGGGCCCCCGGCACTGCAGCAGAGCAGGGCGGCTCCGGCCGCTCCGGGCGGGCAGCGGCCGCGCGAAGTTGCCCGCCCGCCCCCCGCGCTGCCGCACCCGGCGCGGGCTCGGGGAGCGCTGCGGGCTCGGGCTCCGCATCTCCCCCAGCGCCGGGCGCTAAAACCGAGCCTGGCGGCACCGAGCCCGGACCGGCGTCCTCCTCCGGCCGGGCCGGGCAAACCCCCGCCAGCCCCGCGTCCCCGGAGCATCCCCCCGCCACCTCCTT